>JAXGGA010001662.1:0-144458 GCA_038373865.1 Uloborus plumipes
GAAGTAGACAAATACAAGGCATATTCAGTTCACCTTCACAAGTTTTACATTTTTAGTTTTTAAATAATACATAAATATGTTGTTTTTAAAATTAACTAATAATTTTATTACACTATTTTACCTTGCATCAACTCGACATATATCTCATAAGATTTCGTAGATTGTGTTTGTACTTTGCTAAAGACAAAAAAACTTGAAAACAACAATGTATGAAGAGGGGGGGGGGGGAAGCTGTTCCAAAAATAGAAGGCACCTGCAGAGTTAGGGTGAAATGACTAGTTAATATAGACTAGATATGGTGTATTTTCTGCAATAAACTTCTAATTTAAATCTTCTTTGTATAATATTTTTGCATTTTGACAAAGTACGAAAAGAAGGAATTGTCATTTCTGTAGCTAAGGTGGGGAAAAATAAAAACTTAACTCTTGCTTTTCATTATATAGATGATAATTAAAGATACTTTTGATCAAACTTTTAATTGCCAGCAACAATAATAATGCATTTTTAGTTATTTTCCAGGACCAAGATGAGTATGGACTATATTACGAACTAAGCAAATAAACTGTACTACAGCTAAAATTAAAAATAATTCAAATTTAATAATATATACAATAATAATTTAAACATAAAGAGAAAGATAATTCCAATTTTCTAAACTTAATTGAAATATATATCCCCCACATTGATGATTGCTAATTACTTAAGGGAAAAAATAATAATAAACAAACACACACACACATATATATACATAAAATATTACTATGGAATAGGATAACACATAAGCGTCACAAGGAATAATTACACGCCTATCATACTCTACATATTTTATTTCTAGAAAAATATTAATAATCTTTGAATATGAGCTAATATTTTGAAATTTTCCATGAATGCATGGTATAGTTCAGCAATTTAATTATTTTCTTTTATTTTTGTATTATAACCATGACAATAGCAAACTAGTCACAAATGGGAACAAAAGGTGGTGAAAAAGAGAGACCAGGACACCCTCTGTTAACAAACAAATTTATCTGAAACATTTCTTGCTTTTTTCTACTTAACTACTTTTTCCTACTTTAGGTAAGAAGATAGCTATTATTTTTTTAGATAGACTTCACAAAGGAGCTCTTTGTCCTTCTCATTTAAAGCTTCATGATGTTAAAAATTCTGAGTTTTACTGTGTTGAATTTATATTTTCTATACACATTACAAAAGTATTTTCAGTAAGTAAAATAAAGTCCATTACATTCCCAGCATCAGCAGAAGTCCTGCGATCACAAGAAGCAAATTTCTTTTAAATTAATGCACCTTTTTCCTAGATATACGCATAGAAACTCATACATTTAATCCTAAAATAAAGACTAATTAATAGTTAGCTCTTTTTGCAAATGAAATCCAAGTTTCCTGAAACCTCTATTGATTTTCTAGATAATACAGATTTTAACGAAAAGTTAAAAGTTTATTAATAGTACTAGTGTTTCAAAATTACTTTATCTACATGTCACTAAAAATGTTAATCTTTTATTCTTTTTTTTTTTTTTTTTTTGTAGTAAACTGTTTATTTATTTTTTAATTCACTTCTTGTTCATTTATATTTTTAAAATGTCAAACAAAAATACAAAACTAAGCATTAAGGCTAATCAATACATGAATAAGAAAGGATGTAATAATAAGAAAACTTAAAATAAGAAGAATAAACAATGCAAGATTGTTTATTAAGAGTTGTATAAGTGAAAGCTTAGTTTGAGAATATGCCTTGTATCTTGCATGAAATTGATGAAATGACATTTGCCTCCTAAAACCATTATAAAAGATTGCTGACTATTAAAAGCGTGAAGTTAAGGCTATCATTAATATTATTGCATACTTGTTAAAATATCACTTTGAGGAAATACTGAAAAAATTGATTACCATGGCTCATTTAATTTTTTTGCTTTTAAAAAGTAAAAATGTTGGATTAAAAAAAAAGGTTTGAAGAGGAAACTTGTCCGATTCTGTTTTCCTTTCAAATTAAAAAAAAAAAAAGAGAGTAAAACTTTGACTTAATTATGTAACACAGTAAAAATCTAATGTGATTAAAGCATATAAGCAATTTAGCACATTAAAACTTGGTCTACAAGCTTAGTAAGCTATTTACTGCTGTTGTCATACAACAGTATGATGGAAGCAGAGACGTGCCGTCTAGGTAGGCAAGACCCATGAAGAAAACATACGAATTTTTTAATTTCATTAAACGACATATAATTCGCTGATTGGAAAATATAAAGGCATTAAACAGCGAATATAGTAGAAAAAACACGGAAATTTTCATTTTTCTTCCTCAAAAAAGCTTCGACTACCGCTGCTTTTGGACCACTGTTTCTTTTCAATGCATCGTCTCAGGAAGTGCACGTGCCCCGCACTTTTCTCCTCTAATGTTCGAAAAGCGGCGACAAAAGGCTGTCCGAAAAGTGCCTTTGCGGTTTCTTCTCTGTTCTCCGCCGAAACTTGACTGCGTCATGCGCAAAACTATGCCTGTGGAGCCTGTGCCTTTTCCACGGGATAGACGTCTCGGCGTCGTCTTTCGTACAGTACTGTTGAATACTTGCAGTTTACTATTTCCATTTCGTGTTTCCTTTTTCATGAAATTTAGTAATTTTTAAATGTTTTGTGTTTGTTTTTGTATCCCGCTTTTTCGTAGGATTAAGTTAAAACTGAATATGGATATGAGATAGTTTATAAATTATATACATATATACAGGCGATTATTCCTGCATAAATGTATATAATTTGTATAATTAGTAAAAATCTTTCATATTCACATTTTTTATTGCTTTTTACATTTCATGCGTTTTTAATTATACATATTACTCCACAAATCCTCGCATCTGCCTACCCTATGCATTCATTGACGGCACGTGCCTGGATGGAAGCAAAGAAATACAAGTAGTTGACGATTAAACTTCACAACAGGTAATAAACAGTTGCTCTCCATTCAAGGATTTTTAAAGACTTATTTCTCAGTCAAGATAATAAAAAATTTAAATTTTTGATTCACAGCATGAGTTTATTATTTATATGCTGTTGGTAAGTATCCAATCACAGTTGAAATTGTAAGGTTCACTACAACAAAAACAAAATAAACACAAGTACAATATAGTTTATCAGTAACTTTTTAGAAATATTGTCCTAAGTTGTTTGAAAAGAGAACTAAAAATATTAGCTTAGCCGACATACGTTGAGTGATTTTAAACTGCTTTCAATGCAGTTAGAATGAAATAAATACAAGCATGTTTGGATTCAAACAAAAAACGAATGGTATATTTTGTATTGATTTTGTTATTAATCAATAAAAACTAAAATATATAGAATTCTTTTTAAACATCTGAATAGCAAAATTTGATTGTGTGAAGTTTTAAAATATGTTTTAAAACAGACTAATCCAGAAAGATTACAAATGATACTAATACAAATGGATAGTTTAAAATGTGAAATGCCAAATTATTCAGAAAACACGTTAAATTATGTGTTAGTAGTTATGCAGTGACAAAAAATCTGTGCACTCTTAGAGAAAATGAGCAATGTCATACAAATGATGCAGACTCAACTATGTGGGAGAAAATTTATATTTTGAACTTGTTCATAAGAATATTAATAATACCAGTTTTAAATAGAAAAAAATGCTTCAGAAGAGAATTCAAGTACATTTTCTTAATTTCCATCTCAATCAAGGAATGGCACTAATAGAGAAAATATAAACAATTCATAAGAAATTATATAAAAAGCAAATATAATCACAAAAATGTACTCAATGTTTTTCATTTCAGCTAATCAATTACACCAGATAGTGAAATATTCAATTACTAATTTTTTCTTGACTTTTTTTCTGCATTATCACATCCTTTTTACTTAGATTTCTTTCTTTCGAACAATTAAATGATACTTTACAACTTTTTAAAGCGCAATCATATTAAATGCATTAATCTTCAATTTTATATTTTTCTTGTTTTAAAAAATAAAAATCTTTCCACTGTAATTACATATTTATAGTCTTTTACAAAAACAAGTACTGAAAACAAATAGTGACAGAACAATACAACTGTTAATGTCAAACGCATACTAAATATCCTGTTTGTGATTCCCGAGGAACCTAGATAGTTAGTACATAGTAAAACTGATGTTAATTTAACTTATGTAATAGCATGACAATGAATTTACTAACTTAGATAAAGTTTAATAAAAAAATGTTGATGGTTTTTGACCAAGAATTGCACCGGGTGATTTTATTATGCTTTATGTGCAAACAGTAATGAACAATATTTCCTGTTGTAAGACATGGAATTTTCAAAAAGACAAATTCATTATTTACAAAACCTTAATTTCGAGAAGAGCACATGTTGCTATATTTTAATTTGATCAATGAAAAAAAAAATCAACAGATGAAGCTTTTAAAAAATACGTCATGGAAATATGAGCAGGAAAAAGTTGTTAAAGGAGGAGATTTTATAAAACTGAGGAGGAGATATTATAAAACTGACACAATGTTCTTTTTCTGAAGTTTAAATGAAACAATAGTGTTACCAGGAGTCTGGCCAGAGGAAATTCGGGTCCGTTTACGGACCTTCACAAAAATTCGATCAACCAAAACGGACCCTTCACAAAATTCCGATCAGGCAAAACGGACCCTTCACAAAATGCTAATCAAACAAAACGGGCCTTTCACAAATTATTCATTGAAAAAAACAAATCTGAAATCAAAATAATGCATAACATATTGCTGTATAAAAGCACATAATTTTTTGGGTCCTTTTCTGAAGTTAAAGAAGTGAATCGGCTTATACACAAATCCGCTAATTTTGCAAAAAGAAAAGTCAGCGCACTTCCTGCCTATGATGCTCGTGCAAGCGATAAATCTTTAATGTAGTCAAATGTAGCACTTTTTTTGGTTTCTTTTAAAGAAATTAACAACTTAAAAGGTAGTTGTTTTGTTTGTTTGTTTTATCATATGCAAATCAAAAAGGCTTGCTGGGATATTGCTGTTAAAGATTTGTCTGAAAATATAGAGTAAGAATTTTTCTCTCCGCTCCTGACTTAAACAAAAAGAAAATAATAATACTACATATCAGCAAATTGAACTTAGAGCTGCAAACAGATAGCTACGGTTCGAGAAAAAATGTGATTGTTTCTGATAGAGTAACCAGCTTTTTAAAATTATCACCATTTAGTGTCTTTGGGGTGACCCTTTAACCCATTTATGCCCAGTAGCCTAAAAACAGGACGCTTGTTAGTTACTGCATACAAAAACCTGTGATGGGTATATCATTTTACTAAAGCTCTTTTTCACAAGTTAAATAGTCCTTCTTCTTGAGAAAACCAGTTAGAGCCACTAGTTGGACATCAGAGTTTATTTATTGACAGCTATTTTCAGACAACTCAGTCGAGCAACGATCCAGCATGGGTAGCTACAGAAAGTAAGTTCTTTTTTTGCGAACTTATTTTTCATAAAACTAAACTATTTTAACATGATTTGCTTAAAATTGATCAGAGATGCCTTCCATGGGTGCAAGTTTAGTGATGTGTTCAAGACGGAAAATATTTTGAGCCCCCCCCCCCCCCCCATGCTACTTGATTTTTTTTTTTTTTTTTGCAATTTTTGAATATTTGTGTTGTTGCTTAATGTGATTTTTTTATTTTTATTTTTTATAACAATGTGAGCCTTCTTTTAGGTAAAGCATTTCAAGCATTTTGTTATGTGTGCATGGTGTCGCGGGTTTTCTACATCGCATCGTGGCTCCGAAAACGTAAAATTGAATGAATGTCAATAATACGGGAGGCTCTGCCGGAGTTTTTGAGAAAAAAATTGCCAAAATACCGTATGTACTCGTGTATAAGTCGAGAAATTTAGTCCAAAAAATGAAGTATAAAGTTAGGGGATCGACTTATACGAGGGGCAGAATTTCAGAAAAATTTTCCCGAAAAACTCTTGGGAAAAAAAACAGTCAAAAACGATAAGATTTTTTCCATTCAATCTTATTGTTTTAAGGGCGATTCTCTGTAAACTCATTTTTCACACGAAATCTGTCTGGGCATGGTTTTTTGAAATGTCCGTATAATTATTTTACTATTGCTCAGAAAATGAATCTATTACTTTGGTTTGAAAGAGGGCCAATTGAAGCTTGTGTTTTTCTGACAAATTGTGATAGGGGGTAAGTCCCCCGCCTGGTATAACTAGGCAGGGGACTGTGCCAGGTGACTGTGTTTTTGCTCTTTGTTGCGTAATATCTGCAAAACTATTAGCATAATTAGTTACGAGACTACCTATAAATTTAGGCACAAATCGTGGACATAATAACTAATATGTTTCATAATTAAACTAATTGAAATTAATAAAATCACTTCCCAGAGGACTGTTTTCGTAACGATCCTGATGGCAACTTTCATCACAAATGTGGCTCTCAAACTAAACTAAGTATCGTTTCAGCACCGTTCTCGGCAATTTCAGCAAATTCACACTGATTGCTTTAAACTTCATGTCAAAAAGAATTTGCAAAAGTAATAGATTTTTCGTATTACAGCTTTGAAAATGTTGCAGGGGACTGTTTGGAAAAACTCTGGACAGAATTTACATGACAATTTTAAGTTTTAGAAATACGTAATTATACCTTATTTCATAAGAAATATATAGCTTCATTATTCTATTTTTAGATATTAGTTGCCAAATTTATGTAGTGTTAATAGATTTTTTGAAATACTATCTTTAACAGTTAAACTATGGGTTTGGGACAGTCAGGGGACTGTGTTTTTGGCGCTTAGATAATTTCTAGAAAAAAAAATTAAATTGTTATCACTCCAAATACAATTGGGCCACAAAGTATTAATGCTTTACTTGTATTAAGAGCGATAATTACTTTATTACACTTTATTATTTTTTAAATACTCAGTCCGGACAGCAAATTACCAGTTTACAGAGAATCGCCCTTAAACAGACGCTAAAGAAGTGTAAATACTCAAACATTCTTCTGTATTTTTGCACGATTTGATTGTGAAATAAAGAATAAATAATTACAATAAACGGACTGACGGCGCGAAAATTGCGGGAATTGCCGAATTCGCGAATTTTCCGATTGATGGTGTTTATATTTTTAAAACAGAATATGATACGGCTAAATCGCAAAATTTTATTGGTAATAATGCAAAATAAAAGCAACAGATAGTAAAAATTGTAACCGCAAAATCGAACCCTTACGAAAACCGCGATCGTAAAATCGAATCCTTTACAAAAATCGCGATCTCAAAAATGAACCCTTTTTCTGAAGAAGAATAACAATCGTGCTATTTTCAACACAAGAATGCTCACTGCATTTCATTTTCCTTCTTTTAAAAATTTTTTTCTTTTTTTTAAATCGCGGTGAAACGTTTCCAGATCGGTCCTGATTTACAAAAATCGCGATCGCAAAAATGAACTCTTTTTGTAAAATAGAATAACAACAGTGCTGTTTTTAACACACGAATGTTCAGTGCATTTCATTTTCGTTCTTCTCAAAATGTTTATATTCAAAAATCGCAACAAAACGTTCCCGATCGTTTCAAAAAGTGCGGTCTCGACTTATACGCGGGTTTTCGACTTTTCCCGATTTTCCGTCAAAAAGTAGGGGGGTCGACTTACATGTGAGATACACGCGACACCTACACGCTAGTGTCGGTACGCTATTGTGGGCCATTTTGGTAACGTAAAGGGAAGGAATGGGGTTCAGAGGCTTCTTTTGAGACTGTCGATTCCAAAAGCGCAATTCAGACTATCGCAAAAAAATATTAGCAAGAGGAGGGTTGAGGATTCTCGGAATTATTTTGGAATTGAAGCTCCAAAAGTTGAAATCTGGGTTCGTACATATTTCATAAAAAAAAAAAAAAAAAAAAAATCCGAAGGGTCCAGAAGAAAATCCAAGTAGCATAAAAAATGTAAGGAATTACAGCGAACCTAAACACGGATGCGTTAAAAAAAACGAAAGTAACAAGACAACACGTAATTCAATAGCTGAATTTGCACTCATATTGATAAAAGCAACAATCAGCAAAAACCGTAATCACAAAAGGGGAATTAATCCTTTGAACGAGATCGCACGTTGAAAAACACAAAAATAAATGAAAACAGCAATACCATTTTTCAAAACCTCACCGACTTATTTCTTTTTTATTTTTAGTTTTGCTCTGTCCAAAAAATATGCTAATGGCGCTCTTTTTTCGTTTGTACTATCATGCTCCATAGCGTCCATAGCTATGATGTATCAGCTCATGAGGCGGTGCGATATTTTCATTTATGCGGCGCCGCAGTGAGACTGACTATATTGCGGGCGCCAATTATTCTTTATGTTCAGTAATCAAAACGTAATGATTTCTTTTTCTAGCAATTGCAAACTTGATTGAAGATGCGTCAGTTTCAATTCGCCATAATTCCAAGGAAAACTTGAAAAATTCAAGGGGTTCCAAGAATTTAGAAAAGTGTTACCCTATTTTTCGCCGGATAAGACGCACCCAATTTTAAAGGAGGCAAATCTAGATAAGAATTCTAAAAGAATAAAAAGTGCCTGCGTATAAGACGCAGGCACTCCCCCCGATTTTGGGGAGAAAAAGTGCGTCTTATGCGGCGAAAAATACGGTATTTCAAAGTAGTTTTCCCAGGAGTTTGTGTGCATCTTCCGCAAATTTAGACGATTTTTAATGATGTCAGGATCGGTTGTGCTCTCCGGAAACGACTTTCATGAAGAAGAAATATTTTTAACTTGGTACTTCTTTAGAATATTTATTAATTTTTAAAAGAAACACAAGAGGAACTGAAGATTTTCCCATTCAGGTGATGATTTTTTGAAAAAATTATCATTGAGTATAGATTTTTTAACCCCTCCCGCCCAGGGGGAATTCGAAATGTCACGCCCGCTTCAATTTTGAAGATATTTCCGAAACTCTTTCCCACACCTACTGCCTAATTTGTTTCCAAAACTTCTCTTTTGGAATTATTTTGTAAGAGCCCCCGCTCCCCCCTCCCCCATATTACTAACGATGACATAAGTATTTTTAAATTTGCAGAGGAGAAATCCCGAATCATCATAGTGCGCCGACTTTTAAAAAAAATTAGCATTTTTACGAATCTGTTTTAGAATTTTTTTTAGAGCTTTGCCCCCCCCCCCCTCCCCAGCACCAAATTTTCGAAACTCTGTAAAACTTCGGAAGCGAAAATTTACGGGCTTTCTATGGAAAGAGCAGCGTTTTTTCAAACATACTATTTTTTCGTTTCTGTCCTTCTCCCAGCCCTTTGTTTTGGTCAATTTTTAACAGTAACATGTTAAAAATGCATGAGCAGTTGTCCATCGTTATTTCACATCGGCTGTAGATTTAACCCAAAATCCGATTTTTGTTGCTTCTTCAAAGTCATGTGCTCTGCTCCTGTTGCGTAGACATTTCATCTTCCCGTCAGCTTACACACGGGGCTCCTGCAGGTGATGTCACTTAGTCACCGCTAAACACATGGTTTTCCTTTATATGCATGTTAAGTTGAGGGGGGGGGTCACAAATGAATAACGCTACGAGAAAAGATGATCGAATATTGCGATAAAAAGATAATAAATTTTCAAATAGAGACAGAAGAAGCTTGATTAAAAACAGAAAATAGTGAGCAACTCCAACTCCAGGTCTACATCAGTCAGGTTCAGTTATAGTATGGCAGTAACAGCATAGCTACTTAAAAGAAGTTTCACTGCTCTGCTTGATGCTGAAAGCCACGCCTCCAAAACTGGTTCACGGCAGCACGTTGCATAACAAAACGAAAACTGATGAGAGTTCAGAGTTCGCGAGATTCGGCAAGGGAAGATATAAATCAAATATATTTACAGCATTGATGTTAAAATGCGTGGATGGATTGGTATAATGATTGCTATTTATGAATTTGATTGTTTTTAAACATTGAGAAAACAAATTTCTTATAAATTAAAAACTGAAGAAGTCATTAAATTTCCTTTCCGTCCCGAGCTCCGTCTCGCCAATTTCGCCAAGACGGAAATCCGTCTTGAGACGGAAGGTCTTGCATCCATGATGCCTTCCGTAATGTTACTTTGCAAAAGTAAAGTCAAGTAAGATCGTATTTTTTCTCACATATCTGCAAAATATCCCATAAACTGGACGTTAAATAACTTAATAAATACGGCAACGGCGAACTATTTTAAGCCTAAAATGTATGTAAATCATTCCAAATAAAAGTTTTAAGCAGATAAAATTGAAAAAAATTGTTAAAACAAACTTGGGCATAAATGGATTAACCTTATTTTGGCAGTAAATTATCTGGGAAATTATTTTTGATGCTCAAAGGGGTGGTGTTTTGGTTATATACAAGAATTAATGTATTTTTTTGTCTGTTAATAATTGTAGTTTGGAATTGTCCATTTTGTTACATCTCAATCTTCCATATTTTTTAATCTAAATTTTTGAAAAATATGTGCGTGATTATTAAAAAGAATCAGCAAATACACCTGATGAAATGTAATTCTAAAATTATTTCACTTTAATAAGTTATTTTATTTTCCATTTTATACTTTTGATGCTATTATTTTGCAAAACGGGATCTCTTTGCATACAATATGAGAATTGAATTTACCAATTTTTCAAGCAAATTACTCTTGGTTAGGAGGCAAATAAATAAAAATTATTTTTATTTTTTGATCAAATCATTATTTAAAATTTTTTAAACAAAATAAACTGTTCTTTCATGAGTCTAAAAGTTAAACGCTGAATGGATAGTTACATTTATTTTTGTATTCATTGTGTCAATAGATGTTAATATGTTCATCATAGACCTTTAAAATGCAATTGTAAAATAATTTTACTGAAATAAATCCTTTTGAATGCCGTTTTTATGCATTTGGTACCATAACTTTGAAAATTGCGATCTCTTTGCATCTGCTACAGGAATCGGATTTTTGATGTTTATTACGCTTTTTAAGAGGAAAATAAGTGAAATTAATATTTATATTTTCTTAAATTAAAAAATTTTAAACCCCCCCCCCTTTTTTTAATGGTTTCTTGCAACAGAAGCTAAAATATTGAATCAATGTCCGAATTTTACTTTTGTTTCAGTTATTATAAGATTTTAAACATCTTCAGTTTATATTTAGTATAATTTAACATAACCTAGAGTGGAAAAAGAGATTGATACATCCGGGAGGCCGCAAAAACACTCACCTAAAATTTCAATGGTTTAATTTGTGCATTTCCTCCCCCCACCAAGCAAAACATTACTTACTAAAAAAAATTCGATTTTTTTAACAATTATTTTTGTCATTTTTAAAAAAATTATTTCAGGTTTCACAAAATTATTTGATTTTTCACAAATTATTTAGTTTTTCAAAAAAAAAAAAAAAAAAAAAAAAAAACAGACCCTGTGAAAAACCCTGGACAGACCCCTGGTTACATAAAGCCAATAGTAATAAAAATAAAATGATAAAAATAAATTTTAGAGTCTACAATTTCCAATTTAAAATCATTTTAACAATAAACAACGAATTAAACTAAAAGAAGATAAATTTTGATTTGTTGATGATGAAATGAAAGTTAAAAGAAAATAAATCCATGAATATAAGAATTGATTTAGCAATTAAAAAACTTTTCAACAACAATATGAAAAGGCATATAACAATAAATTTTTGATATGTAAAAGTACACCATGACATCAGTATAGACATTTAATAAAACATTTTTAAAATGTAAGTTCAGAAAGAAAACCATAGAAAGCAAACTCAGCTTTTAAAACTCAACAATACAATGGAGATGAAATGTATGATGGAGAAACTAAAAACACTAAACAATCTAATGAATTTTACTTTAAATATTTTTATCACATTTTATGTTTATATTTACAATGACTGCTCAGTTAAAAAATGCAAAATGCTGGAAAAGAAGTTAATCACAACAATACAGCATTTGTTGCAAAATTTAATTATTGCATTTGAACTTGTCAAAAAATGTAAATAACAATATGAAAATTAAACACAACAAAACATAGCATTATGTACAAAAAAGAGAAAAACAAACAGGAACTTTAACAACAAATGAATGAGGATAATGTATGACATAATGTAACATAAACTAATAAATGAAGAGACATTTAAACTGAGGCAAACAATCACAGTTCATTTGATTTAAGATGGCAAACTAATCCAATCTTTTTGATTAAAATTATGACATCACTTAAAAGGTTTTAAACCTAAAAACAGGCAATAAGACAGAAAAAGTAGAAAAGATTGTTGAACAACAGCTTTGTAAATAAGCTTTAAAAAAAAAAATAGAAAATAAACATAATGGGGTCTAAAAATATTGGTTTCTACAATACCCAAATATTACAACATATATACATTTTGTACCAGTAAATGCTCAGAAAAAAAGTCTCAGATTCTTTTGGCATTAACATGAGTCCCCTGATAGTCAAAATATAATTTAAATTTTTACATGAATAATTTAATATTAAATATCAGGTAGGACCAGTTTTTAATTTTTTAATTGTGTTTTTTAGGGCTTGCCTCTTGTTACAAAACCATACTCGAACAACTTCACGGTCATAGTTCAAATGTTCTGCAAGTCCAGTCATTTCTAAACCTAAAAAATATATTATTTTTCACATTAAAGTTTTAAAACAGTTAACAAGAAAAAAAAAAACATCAATCTTGGAATAAATAGCACTTAAATAATAGTTGATCATCAGTAACTTCAAAGATGAATATTTTGTGGATTTTCAAGACTAAGAACAGAATTACAAATCAGTATACCTAAAAACCTAATATTATGATAAAATATCATACACCACATTTTTAGAAATTGATGAACTTACTTTTACAGTCGCACTTAAAAAAATATTTTTAATTACAAAATAATTTTTAACTGATTAAATAAGAAAAATAAGAGACAAGAAATAGTTAAGATATTTTTACCAGTCTGTTTAAGCTGCATTACGGTAACAAATTTTTAAAACTACAATCCGTTCAATGGGAAGTGAAAGCAAAAGTAAATACAATACAGTACAGAACCTTTTATCCGGGAACCAAAATACCGAGAAACCAGAAAACCGGCAACATTTTGTCGATTTTTCCGCCACTTTTTAAAATACGCATTTTCGGCAATTTCTAAAAAAATGAAGAGCTTTTTTTTTTTTTTCTTTTAAAATACCTAAATGAATATGAACGGTTTCTTCATAAATACCATATAAGTGGCATATAGCTCAGAAATTTTTAATATTGTAATATCTATAAGCACTTCTGGATCGTTTTCGCTTCAGGATGCATTTATTTGTTATAGTAACTTGGGTTGTATAAACAATTGGCAAATATCGCTTCGTAGCGATCCAGAAAACCGGGAAATTCAGTTATCTGGGATAGCTGTGGTCCCAAACATCCCGGATAATTGGTTCTGCTGTTGCTCGGTACCGGGAAGATTGAAGATAGCGCAGAAATAAAGAATATTCCTAATTTTCGACTCTTTTTAGTGTTTTTTGTTCTTTACTACTTTTAGATACGTGAATTTGAAAAGAAAATTTTTGTGGTTTAACAGTTTTAGGATTTTTTCAATATGCATCAGCAATAAAAGTTTTTTTTTTTTTACCTTCTGTGAATTTGTGTCATCATTACATAGATAGACATTAACTTGAACAAGATCTGAGAAAAGTCAGGTTGCTGCTTTCGTAAAAACATTCTAGGTCCTAATTATGGAAAACTAAAGGATTTAAATCAGCAATGGACCCTGTGTCCCTTGTTAAATAGGATGCTAATTTTCATGAATATATTTTACAAATCAACTGATTAGTTAATTAAAATTATCATATTTTATTTTACCTATTCACTTTCTGATTCATTTTATTTAATTTCGCTTTTGGAACACTAGTCAATTAATGTTCCTGAATTATATATGTTAACTGTTATATTAACTATATGCTACTATATCAGAATTATTATCAACATTTCAAAATTATCTGTAAAAAATATATAAAAATGTATTGCTAGCAGATAATTTACATATTTAACATAATTAACATATTTTAGCAGAGTAGTGGGAACTTGGAATAGTTTACCGGAAGAGGCGGTGAGGAGCAAGGGAGTAGATAGTTTTAAGAGGGCCACTGATCTTCATTGGGATCTATAATTTGACTAGGACCAGCCCAGTTGGGCCCAGAGCCTGTTGCTGGTCGTCACATTTGTATTTGTATTTGTATTTGTATAACATTTATGAACTCATTGCTCACTTTATCTTGATAATTCAAAATGATGATGTAGTCAAGTAAAACTAACCTGAAGGATGAGTATTTTTTTCGAAAAACTGGTTAAGTACATCTAAAGCAGAAGGGGTGAAAGATGTTCTCCGCTTTCTTTTTTTGGTGGGTTCACTTCCAATGAATTCAGTCAGTGTATGAGCCCCATTTTTGTACCTTTCTTCCGCCTCCTTCATCCACCTCTCCAAAACAGGTTTTATTTTTTGAGCACTTCTGGGAGTGATGTCTAGTTTCTCAAACCTGTCACAAGGCAATAAACTTTTGTAAGTAATAATTTACTGTAGAGTAGTAAATTATACAAAACAATCCTAATGTGCTAAAACACACAAGATGAGAAATAATTCCATTGCAAATGCCATTCAATCTTTTTTTTAAGATGAAACTAAATAATTTACAAAATGAAAAACGTTTCATATAGAACAGATGCTTTTACTTTCTTAGCTTTTCTCTTAATAATTTGCTGATCTACCATTGAAGGGTACATTTCTCTCTCTACCACACAGTGTCTTTTCCATATTGCATGCCTCTTTATTTTGAAGTCCATCATGTATCCTTCTCTTAAAAGAACATTATTTCACAATTCAATGAGATTTTGTGCAGCCTTTCACTATTCATTCCAGTGTTCGCACTGAACTATTTGTTACCTGGGTCCCGTGGACCCATTTCTGAAAAAAAAAACTGGGTCCTTTGATGAAAAAATGGAGTCCCGAAATATTTGAATAAAATAGCATTATTATCAAAATAGAAATGTTGTAAATGCATTGCATATATGTTTCTAAGAGAAAAAAAAATTAATTGAGAGCACGCTTTTGAAAACAAGTGAACTTGGTGAATGCGTCGTAAAGTACACTAATAAAGGAGTTTTTTCTTTAGTTTTTGAGATCAACATTAATTCAATTCAATTAGGGACAAAAATTTGTTCTGGTAGCTTTTTGGCATGCCAGTATACTGTCATCATTTCCTTAATAATTAAATGTCCTGCTTTTTTAGGGGGGAGGGATTAACATCCCGGGGCTTCTTTTATTCTTTCCCCTCCTTTCATGATTGTAAAAGGTCAATTATGCAGAGTGAAATCAGCATCAGTGTTCTGAAGTTTTTCAGATTCACGGGTCTGAAATTACTTTTCATTGGAATTTTTTTCTCCTGACATAAACTATTATATTTGGGTCCTAGGGATTCGAAACTGCGTGAAAGTTGAGTCCGTTCTACAAGAATCTACTTATATTAAAAACTGAGTATCTTTCTAACTATCTTTCTTTCTAACTATCTTTCTTTCTAACTATCTTTCTATGTCACGCTTCTTTCTCCTGAACGCCAATGACCTGAAAGTCGAACCAGGTACCGATAGATAGGTAATTTTTCAGGCTTCATTAGTTTCAATTGATATAATTATACGATTTTAATTAGCGAAGATATCAATTAATAAGTAGTCAAGTTTAAAGCGATTAAGCCTAATAAATGATTAAATATGAAATCCATTCTTGCAAACCGTCGTTGCTATGAAACAGAAATAACAATGATAATGAGAATTTTGAATGAAGGTTTAACTAAATCAAACACGAAACTCATAAGCGGGCCACTTACGTAGAATTTTTATCGCTTAGCTACTTGTAATATTTTGAAACATTCATTTGTTGAAAAGCCATCTACTTATATTAAAAACTGAGTGTCTATGGCAGGAATTCAAGTGAAACACGGACGATCGCAACTCACTAATGCAATCGCAAATTCCCAAATTTGGATGCGTTACAATCGCTACGAGATGCGATTCTAATGTAATTCGACTTCCAGTAGCGATGGCAATTTGCGATCGTCTCGAAGCGATTGCAATGGTGTTTCACTTGAATTCGGCCCTATGTCTGCTTTTTTTCTTTGAGCGAGCTGAACTTACTGAAACTCTCCTCACCATCTTGAAGGCGCGTAGCATCTCAATAATTCGAATGATTTTTTATATAGGAAAAAAGTAAAGGCGTGAAGCGCCTGTTAGCGAGCCGCCTTGGCGGGGAGTAGTTTCTTGAAAATTTCCTCACTACTTTAAAGGCACGAAGTGCCCGTGCAACGCCGGGCCACGTGCGTGGTATGTCTTGAAATCGAATGAACATTAAATTCTATCAAATAATATAACTTCAGAATGAGGTAAAAGTTAGAGAAGGGGGACGTTATGCATCAACATGCCGCAGGAAGCTAATCTAGCTGCCCTGGCAGCTAGTTTGAGTAAAAAACCCGCTATAGCGGGTAAACGTGAACCCTGCATTCTATTAACACCATCCTACTAAATTAACCTTTTGGATACGGGCTGTTTTTTGGAAATTGTTCTTTCGACCCAGGTAGTACGACAGTTGAAAAACAAATTTCTTTTCCATTGAAAAGAGAAGGTATAAACTGTCGTACCAGACGCATGAAACTTTGAAAAAATTCCCGGCTCCAAAGGGTTTGAGTGAAAATTTCAACCCCTTCCTCTTAAGAAAAAAGACTTAAGGTACAACATGTGTACCGCCCGGTTCCTAAAGGTTAATTGCTCTTCTCGATCCTTATCTACTGTTTTTCTAACAGTAAAATGTACTACCATTTATTATAGTTTATAATATACTTTTATTGGCATTTAAACATTTTTAATTGCTTTTCTTAAGATCAAATTTGAAGTATGTGCCTTGTAATAACTACCTGATATAAGGAATAAAAGAGAGAGAGAAAGTTTGGTTTAAATGTTCTAATTAGTTATTAAAATACATTATTGATGATTTGATTCTTACTGGACACACATAAGAATTTCAAGCAGTTACAATGAAAACAGAAATTTACATATTAAAATTTTACTTTACCTGCAAATGGCACTTTGACTATAAGAAGGTCCTTCTGTAGCACTCAGAGCTTGCCCTACTTGGGTTTGGGTCAATCCCAATGATAAACGACGTATCTTAAAGGCCTTAGCAAATTCTTTAATTTCTTCTAAATTAATTCCATCCACAACATTCGCCTCAGTATTACTTATCGTATCTATTATAAAAAAACAACATTTTACAGTATTTTCTCATTTTGTCATACAATAAAATAATGGATTAGGAACATCATGATAAAAATCTTAAGAAGGAATTGGAAATTGCATTAAATATGGGGTTCAGAATAAAAACTGCACAATTAGTATTTCTAAATATGTACGAAAATGGTGTTTAAAAAACTCTATACCTTCTGAATAACACTAACGAAGAAACACTTGCAATTCAAGAGTAGCACTAAAAATCTATTATCTCAGTAAAGTTTTTATTACAGAATAAGAATATGCAGCGCATTGAAAATATTTACTTCAAAAATGAGATATTTTAACATGATTAATCTATACCAAGCCCAGAAATTGCCACTTTTTTTCTGCACAATTTATTAAGTATTAGATATTAAAGCTGGGTATAGATTTCACAGTTGAAGAAGCAAAAGAAAAAAAAACTTAAAAGAATAGAATACGCAATAATTGATGAGTTGAAAAAAATAACTTCAGGAACTCAATGCTTGGAGGGTGGGGGTGGGGGCATGGGTGCCACTCTAAAAAATGGCCAGGACTGAAAAGCGCGAGGGGTCATTTTGTAACACAAAAATGTTCGTGAGCAATATTTTCAATGTTTTTGATAGACTAGGAAGTCTAGTATTTAGAAATGATTAGATTACCATTATTATTTATGTTTAGTTCCTTAAAGAACTTAACTGTTTTTCTCATATGCTAATCAGGCTCATGACGTCACGCCTTGAACACATGCCGTGATCAACCCTTTGGCCTTTGACGTCATTCATGCATGCCTAGTGCTGTTAGCCAATAGCTTTGCCTGATCGGCGGTCTAACATGCAAATGAGACTGATATAAAAGCACTTGATGATCTTTATCGGTGCTCAGTCCGATCAGCCCTTTAGCCGTTGACTCTAGGAAGGCAAGCCGACTCGCTTCAACCTTGAGCGTGTCTTGGCTTCTCAATGCCTTAACCTTTTTGAGGATTAGCAAACTGTTCGTTTTATATAATGGCAGGGCATTATCTGTATTAAGTTTTTAGTAATGTTTATTATTGTTTACGGACTGTTTTTGCTGTTTCTACTTTTTACTACCGTTGTTTATTCTTTTAGCCATTTACATTAGTTAAATAAATAAGTTTATTGTTACTTGGTCATCCTCTTTTTTCACTCGAGCTCTTAACATGGACGCTTACTCTGCTACATTTGATATAGGTAGATGGGCACAACTTTAACCGAAAATCCTATCCATCAGTTTTATAGACTAAAAAATTGCTTATTTTTGGTGTGGCAATTTACTATATAATAAAACCAAAAATTACAAAATGAACTACAGCGAACTCTCACTTATACACTGCTCATTTATGCGCTTTTTTCACTTATACGACGATTTTTAGTGGTCCCGGCAAATTCCATAGTAAAATAATGATAATTTTATTCGTTGATGAGGCGCTCTAAAAATAAATATTTCACTTATGCGCAAAATTTTTCGTAAAATGTAAACCATTTAATGAGAGCGACAACTATCTATTATGGATCGTTTTAAAGGGACCAGTTTGTGATTAGGTTTGATACAATTCTTGTTCTCTCTATCATTGTAGTTAGGTTACAGTAGTTTGCCAAACCGTAGTAATATGACTCTTTTCTACAGAAATATTCTTATTCATGCTCTCGTTAGAACTTATTTTGCATTTTAGACTTTTAAATAGGCTTGCTCACTTATGCGTCTCTCTCACTTATGCGCCTTTTTCTGTTGGTCCCTTGGGACCCCTCCCCTCTGTTACGTCAGTGTCAACTTAAGTTGCTGTCTAGGATATATGTTACTGAAAACGCGGGCGGATGCAGCCGGAAAGAAAAGGATTACATAGTTGCTTTTTTTTTAAAGCTCTGTATTCTTATCATAACTAAAAAAAATATATACCAAATGATCTGAGGTTTTATAAAAAGACGGAATTCCGTCCCCTAGATGGAAGTGTGGCAGCCATGGTTGGGGGGATGGGGGGGGGGGGGGAACCGACAAGTGGCACCAGAGAAAACATGGCTGAAATGACTTATTTTTTATGTCATATTGCACCACTGGAGCTCAAAACTATCAGAAAATGAAAGTAATTCCCTGACGTTTCCAGAAGTTTAAGTAATTTTTAACTTCCCCAGATCATTTTCGGTCATTTTCATTTTCACTGACAATTCCTGGCATTCTTGGTGTGTAGAAACCCTGAGAATTTGGTAGTTCAATTTTCATTGAAAATCATTTTCTCAATTTCTATACAAATTAGAAAAAGAAATTTATACACTGATTTGCATGCAGATGAGAACAAAAGTGCAATTAATGAAAAGTTAATTTTCCTAAATACTTACTGACTAATTGACCATTGTCACAATCATCATCAGGTGAAATGGAAGGCTGCGGATGAACAGTCTGAGTTAGTGTAGATACTGTTGTACCAGGCTGCCCAGGAAGTTTAGGAGCAACAATACAGTTTTGAAGAGGAGGAACCAAGACCTACATTTCCGACAGAAAACATGTGTTAATTGATCCTTATTTTTCAGTAGCTTTAACGTTTCACAAAAATTTTGAATTTCAGAATTAATTAAAAGTTTAAGTCAAGAACTTAAACTTGTTGAACATTTCTTGGCATAAATGAAGGACATAAGTTGACAAGAATATTAAGATTAGGATTTAAATGACAAAAATTAATGTAAAAAATAATGTGATATTTAAAAAAAAAGACAACATTTGCAAAGTAAGATGAAAAAAATAAAAAGACACGCTTTAACAGAAATATGTACCAAAAAGCAAACCATAATATTTTAATGTATAGTTTGTTCAGCAGCAATAAGACTGCCCAAATAAATAACTATACTGTAAAAGAAGCATGTGAAGCTCTCCATTTACCTTTTGGTAAGGATTCTGTATAATTGCAAAAAGCTAACAATAAGAAATTTAAGACATCCAATATCAAGCTCCTCCCTTCCTCTCACTTTCATTTTTTTTACATTTAAGGTATTTGCTTGGTAAGTCTTCTCACTGCTGAACAAAATTTACATTAAAATATTATTTTTACTTTTTAGTTCATATTGCTGCGAAAGTCTGTCTTTTAATTTTTTAAACTACAGTGGAAGCTGGTTAGTTAAAAATCAGCCACTTTAAGGAATTAAACCATGAAAAACAGCAAAATCTAGCTTTATTAAAGTAGCCACTTTATTAAATCTAAACTTAAGAACAAACGTGATTCATATATACAACAGCCACTGTAGTATTTTTTTTTTTTTTTTTTTCGTGTTTTACATGTTTTTTGAAAAAAATATTTACTTTAACATAATTCAAGATTATTTTTTTAATTCATGAAAATTTTCAGGAATAAAGTCAAAAACCCAAGAATTTTACTTGAATTACTTAAGCTTTGGCAGCCTGGCCCGTCATTTAGGGGGTTAGGCGGGGTCAATTGCCCCCCCCCCCCCTACAATGAGAAATCAATGCATGTACATATAAATGGGCATGTTTCTGTTATTTCCGGTGAAATTGCATCGTTTGACCCATCTGGAAAAGAAATGACAGGCCTGTTGGCAGTCATTATGGCAACGTATTTCGATATCATAAAAATAGCAGATAGTGGAATGTAACATGTTTTGCTAGCTGTCTGGCAGGATGCTACCATACACTTCTGGTGAAGCTACTAGCAGCCTGCGATCATCAGTTTAGTGGCCTCTGATTAACTGAAGATGTGTATTTACATAATATGTATATACAGGGGAACTTGCAGAGACAGGAATACTGAGCCTTTTAAACGGAGATAAAATGCCAGTGAAAAGAGAAACAAACAATAGAGAAGATTTCATATTGAATATCAGATTAAATTGGATCCCATTTTTTAAACTGAAAGTAAAAAAATTTTACAGTGGAATTATAACATTGAGCATCAAATTCTTTCTACCTTATCCATGAAAGCATTACACAAACACACTGAAACTACATATAAAACATACTTGAGGAGTATTTTGATTCTTTGCAGAAGCAAGCTGGGTCGTAACTATGGTTACAGGATTCATGGCTATTTGTTGTTGAGGTTGTTGTTGTTGTTGCTGTTGCTGCTGCATTGCAATGGCCTGGGAGATGGCATTAAGAGAGGAATTCTACACAGAAATAATCAAGACTTATTAATAACGTTAATTTGGGACTACCTTAGACGAGACATAAATGAAACATTAATTAAAGAATGACATTAATGAGTCAAGTGCCCAATGAAGAACTGTGTGTAAAATTTTACCAAAGACCTTTCAAGTTCAGTGCATACTGCATACTAGGATAGAGTATCTATACATGTAAAGATGACAGGCTCTGTATGTTTGTAATCGATGCGCAGAGGACCCCTCAGCACCTGCAGACCTAAAACTTGGCACAAAAATTCGAACGTATCCCAGTAAAATGCACTTAGAAAGCCTAATTCTAAATTTTGAATTAGTTATTTTTAAATTAATTAATTAGTCTCACTTTTGCTGCATCCGGCATAATTGAGGGAGGAAAACTTCCCGCCATCCCCTAACATTATACATTAATGGAAAGGGTTTTTTTTTTCTAAAAAAAAGTTTTGGCACGTTTCTCTTTGTTAATTAGAACAGGAGATATTAATTAATCAAATTTAGCCAATTTTTGAGGCTTAACTGAAAACACAAAACTGAAACACTAGATCCATTTTCCATACAAACTGCTCTTTCGTCCCTGAAGTTACATAGTTGTTTAAATTTGTGTATTAAGTTAAGCCTTGAAAACTGACTAAACTTGAATAATTAAAATCCAGTTACTTACTTAACTCAATGTCTTTTTGATTCATTTGGCGAATTGTTTTAAATGCGTACTAGAGAACAGGAACTCTGCATCCATTCTCATCAACCCCTCCTGCGACTTCGGCGCCAAAGGAAATGACATGAAATGAATTGTTTTGAACTTTAACAGGACTTTTAGTGGGTTTGAATGGCAAATGTGGAGCACATTTGAATCAAAGAATATATAATAATTTTACTTCAGAGGGTTGGAGTGAATTTAAATTTATTCAGTTTTGACTTCCTTTCATTTATTGCACCGGCATCGCCGTGCGGGTACTGCTAGTTAACAATAAAATAAACATTTTCAATGGATTTACGAAAAAAAAAAAAAAATCAAAATATTACTTACAATGTTTGCTAGAAATTTTGCTTATGTTGGCAAGCTGGCAATAGTAGCCTTTACTTAGTAAAATCTAAGTTCTTTTAAGTAAACAAACAAAGTAAATGGTGACTTGTAGAAGGTACTTAACTTATTAGCAATTACAGGGATCAAAAGCACTAAAGTTTTGAAAACTGGAACATCCAACTTTCAATTTTGGAGCACAACTCGAAAAAGTACCAGTAAAACTGATTTGTAGCAGAAATATAATGTATTATATCAGATTAAACAATAATAGGAGCAATGAATTTCATAAATAGAATTTCAACACATTTTTTAACAGTAAAATAAGAGTTAAGTAATACTTAAAAATGTAATTTGCCAGTGTTACATATGTAAATTTTTCAGTCCTAGAAAATAAGCAAGTTGCAGAGTTCCAAGAGGAGGCACAACCAAGAATTATGTTAACCTCTTACCAGAACTTTTGGTATAAAGCCATATTGCCAATCTACACATGTAAAGGCTGTTATCCCATCCACAATAAAATTCTTGTACTAATAAGTCCCGAGTCGGAGCCAATGGACTACACAGCTGAAGGAACTGTACATTATTAGTTTAGGTTATTACATACAACCTCTTTAGCTTCAATAGGCTGAAAGATAGTAGGAGGTAGCATAACAAGGTGGTATACTGAGTATATGAAATGCGTAGTGAAAAGAAGAGGTTGAAAACTGACTTTGTAGAAGAATGATTATAAGATTTAATCTTTTTAGATAATACTGTGAATTGGGCAAGAGAAGCAACAATAAAAATAGAAGATATTTTAATAGCTCAGGGGAAAATTAACAAGAGTCAAGGTTTTAAAAAACAGACAATTGACAGTTTGATCCATCTGTTGGTTTTACTGCTAATTTTACTCCCTTCATATTTTTGGAAGTGATTTTTTAACAGATTTAGAATCATTTCAAAAACAGCCAGAAAGTCCCTGTCCCTTTCCTTTTTAGTAAAATAAAATGAAATAAAAAACAAAAGCCCAAGAAGAAGATAAATTGTCTTATTTCCAAATCTAATGAAAACGAAAACTAAATATACAAAGAAAAACCATTCAAAATAAATCATAAAATCATAAATTTGGAGAAAATAAACATTAATTCACCTGCATTCTGCCAAGCGTGGCAGGTTGCCCAGATAAATTAGACTTGTCTTCATGTTGTTGTACTTGCTGCATATGAGCAGCTATCTGAGAGTTGATCATAAGGTTTGCTGGATTTGGCTCCATCATAGGATGAGCAAAAATCTAAAACAACCACACTGGTATGCAGTAACAACAATTTACACACTTCCACTTTTTATGCAATCGCATACTTTACCAGCAAATAATTTTTATTCTCAAGCAGATATATTAACAATTCCTGCCTACTTAACAATATTTGCTCATGGAATTTTAAGTATAGAGTAGCTGATAAAACTTGTTTGTTTATCGCTTTTGTTTTAAATGAAACTTATATTCAATAAGAAATAAATCAAGCAAAAATTTAATGAAACAAAATATATTAAAATGAGTATATGATATATTAAATGTCAATAAAGCTCTTATTTTCACCAGAAACTTTAATTATAAGACTTTTTTTTAAGTGCAATTCTAAATGAAACCTTACAGTATAATTCTGTACCTCAGAACCAGACTAACGTAAGTCCATTTTCGTCATTTTTCAGTAGAGGGGAAAAACGATGTATTCGACAATCGTTTTTCCCCTCTACCGAAAAATGACGAAAATGGACTTACGTTAGTCTGGTTCTGAGGTACAGAATTGTCACTTTCAAATGAATTGCATAGCTTGAATAAGGTTAGTTAGAATACAAGCTATTCCTTAGTGGGCTATAAATAAACATAATTTACTCTCAGTTATTGATCCGTCATATCATAAATATACAAATACGATCGTTTATATCTTAATTAGAGCAATTAGAGCTGAATAAGAACAGAATATTCAGATTTTAATACATTTAAAAAATTCAATTTGATATGTATTTATAAATATTTAAAGACCAACATTTATTTTTGTAATACGGTACACTCCCGAATAACCTGCTCAACGGAGACATGGGGTGGGGGAGGGGAGAGCAAAATCTGGTTAAAGTGGAGAAAGAATTAAAAAATCCTGCATTTGATGAAAATGTCCCATTTGGTATTTTATATAATATTATTATTTGCAAAGTTTTCTATATTTTGAAAAAGTTTCATTCTTGATTGGCAGCATTCGCAGGGTAAATATCTTCTCACAGTATGCCACTAAATGCAATGGAAGATGAAGGCATACACACCTGTGGCCCAAGAGTAACAAGTTGTCCAGCAGAATTTGTGAATATCTGTGGCAAAGCTGTCATTTGGCCTGGCATATTGGAATATCCTGATGTAAGAACAGGGTGAGACTGCATTGTTTGTTGATTACCTTTAAGGAATAAACAAATTTTTGAATAGAGCCTATAGTTCGTAATTTTGTATAATTAACTCATTAAATGAATAAAAAAAAGAAAGAAAGGGAGAAAAAAACCTATACCGGGATTATTTGATGATTGTACACCAGGCATAGGAACAGGTTGAGTAAGAGCTTGTAGATTAGCCATTGTGGTGGTGAAAAGCTGCCCATTGGGGGTAACCAGTTGAACTATTTGATTTCCAGCCAGTTGAGAAACAGGAATTGTTATCACTTGTTGAGCAGCAACACCTGAGGGGAAAAGCGTCACATATAATCACTTTTGAATGGTCTCCAGAAATAAAAAGTAAACCTTGCAACTTTTTTGCATTACATACTTCAGTTTCATCATCTGAATAATTATAAAAACTGCAATATGTGTTGTTTTTTTTTTTTTTTTTTTTTGCCTTTTAAAGTCAACATTTATGTGTGTACGTGTAACCAAGTATTTGTTTACACATTCTAAATCTTCACATTTTTAATGCATCTTACAGTTTTAGCCTCAATCTTATTTGAAATGGCATGCAACTATTTTGAAAAATTAAAGCGCTTAATTATTTTCTAAAGATCAAGCAATATCTAAAGCTTGGTTGGGAAACTGAACTTTTGAAGATTAAAAATTCAAAAGTAACATATGATGATAACAGCAATATCACTGGGGAGGGAAAAATACATTATTTCAGATGCAGTTGGTACATGTACAATATTATTTTTAAGCATAACCAACAGCTGGTTTATTTAAGAGCACAAATCTAACTTAATTTATAAGAAGTATGAAGATGATTCATTTATATTGGCTTGCAATGGGCAGCAGCTTTAAAGCTGCCATTTATCCACCATCTTAATAGGGTGAGAGGGGATTCAATTGAGTTATTTTACATGTCTTTAAAATGCAGGATATAAAAGCAGGGGTAGGTAGGAGTAGTGTTAATTCTTTTAAACAGTGCAAAAAAAGAAAACAAAGGTCCCAGCTTCAAAAAAGTGGTTAAATTGGGGCCACTAAAATATCATAATTTCTATGTTATGACACTAAAATATAACTTAAGACCTTAAGAGCATTTACACCATCTTTTGAAAACTAAGACTGAATTGAGTGAGTGTTTTTTCCTTATGAGAAATCGTTTATTATTATTATTATCATCATTATTTTAAGTACAAAATAGCAACCTCAAAGACAAATATCCTTGGCCAAAACACATAAAAAAATATAAACTACAAAAAATAAAGCTAATAAAAAGTATGCATAAGTTCTCTAACTCCCCAATTAACAGAACAAGTATTTTATTCAAATATATTAATTCCTCAAAATCTTTAAATCAGGGGTGATTGTGAGTTCATGAAAAAATACCTGAAAGTTTTGAAGAGAAAATGTGTGTGGGAGGGGGGGTGGGGGTGCTTTTTTCAAAAAACCAAGGTCCCTATTATTTAAGCACACCTAATTTTATAATTATACGCATTTCTAATAAATTGCTTTTTACAAACAAACAAGACACATTTCATACATTCGAATAGTTTCAAATAGCTTTTAGTCAAAAAAAAAAAAGAATGGCATCTTAACATTTTTGTTCGATGAATATTATTAGTAATTATCGGAAAATCATCGAAAATTTGAAAAATAAAAAAAATACCGAAGGTGGGAAGACAAAAGCATAATTAAAAATATTTTATTTCCGGCATTTTTGAACATGAAAATACCAGAATCGATCATGAAAATACCTGAAATCCGGAAAAATACCAGAACATAATCACCCCTGCTTTAAGTATCAAAAATAATTTATAACTTCAGAAAATAATTAAATACCTTAACTATGCTCATTAATTCCTTTTTCCAAAACTAACTGGCTAAAAAGCAGAAGGCAGTCAAAAAATGAATTACATTTTAAATCATATATCCCATTGAATAAGAGCTCTCTCTTTGTTTAAACAAAAGTTTTTCATTTAAACATAAAAATCGTAAGTAA
This sequence comes from Uloborus plumipes, assembly GCA_038373865.1. Taxonomy (NCBI): domain Eukaryota; kingdom Metazoa; phylum Arthropoda; class Arachnida; order Araneae; family Uloboridae; genus Uloborus; species Uloborus plumipes. Next base: position 26,854 of record JAXGGA010001662.1, read on the forward strand.
CAACTTAGATACTTAAACGATTGTTAATGCCAAAAATCGAAAAATCTGATATTGCTAATTGGTAACAAAACAGTTAACTTTCAAAATTTTATTTTTTAGCCCAGGAATACAAAACACACTTCCTACTACAATGAACCTAGGATTCTATCTAATAATTTAAATTTCTAAACATGAGGTTTTTTTTTTTTTTCCTACAGTTAATAGGTATTACCTAATAGTTAAGCGACAATGATGCAATGTCTCTGAAAATTATTTTAATAATTACAACTTCTTACTCTGAAACAAACTTTCAAATCTGAATTTTATTGTTGTCTCAAAATTATATTAACTTTCAGAACTTCCGAGCTGATGAAAGGAACAAAGCAGAACTTTAAGAAGCAGAGAAATTTATTTACCAATCATATTGAAATTTATACACTAAAAAACAATTAAAACAAATAAACACTTCACTAACATTTAAATTTGTTTCAAAACAATCACTTAAACAATGCTCATTTATTAAAAGTCTTCATTTCATCGCTAAAAATGCTCTTTTCCCCTTTCAAAAGTGACTATCACTATTATAATGCAAAATCTCCAACAAAAATATATTCTTTCCGGTGAGGACTACCTCAAACCACTAACACTTTTATCAACTTAGTGCTGTATATTTGTTTGTGATTTTTTTTTTTTTTAATTTGTCACTATTGTGTTATAAATAATGGCACTCAAGGAAACAGAAAGAAAAACAAACTGAGATCCCGTGCTTAACTGTATAGCATTTAATATTCTAACTCTAGAGATCTCGGGAGTGCATATGAGCCGAAATTTAGAAAAGTGCCAATTTGAAGTTGGAGTTATCTGAAAAAAAAAAATTTTTTTTTGCAGAATAAAACTAATACTGGATTTTAAGTCTAAATTGGGTTAAATGCAAGAAAATAAAAGGGGGGAGGTCAAGGAAGTTATTTAACCCCTCCTTAGATTACTCACTTTTAAGCCGTTACAGATCTGATGAATGTTACAGATCTGATGTTAATATGAGCTACATATTTGAGTTTATGCTTTCAGTCTTCCTTAACATCTCTAAATATATCATTTCCTTGCATTTTTAACATAGAATAAAGATAATTATATTAAAATATATATATTAGGCTAAAAAATCAAATTTCATTATAAAAAAGCATTTCCTGGAAATAAAAATGAGCGATAAGGTTTTTAGATAAAATAAATTATAAAATTACCAAATCCAAGATAATAAAACATTTGTTTTGTTTTGAAACAACACACAACTTCAACTTTTTCAACACACAACTCTGCTGCTTGCTTTTCTTTAATTAGTTGCAGGAAATTTAATTTCTTAATCAGAAATTCAAATTTAGCATGCTAGTTATTATCTAGTTACAGAAATTGAAGCACCAAAAATATAAATAAATAAAATAATAATAATTAATTAACTTAATTTCTGCAGTGTCAATTTTTCTAATTTTACTAACTTCTATTGTTAGGTCATACAAACCACAAATGAAGCAATTGTATTAAAACTCATTGCTTTTCATTTTTAAGAACAAAAATATTCAATATATATGGCTAAAACCTATGATTTTTGCTTTTTATAATTCTGAAACGTGTGAGTTAGTTCTGTAACATATTCGCTGTTTTTCAATGTTACCGCTCTGACTGTTACCGATCTGACAAACTGACAAAGTTTTTTTTTATTTCCGAGTCGATCGCACTAAACCAAAATCAAACACGTGTTTTTTTCGCTTGTAATAAAGGACTATACTTAGATATAAAATAATTTTTAAAATAATAAAAACTGCGCATTTTAGAGCGTGTTACCGATCTGATGACTTAAATGACACACATTTTATAAAATCACTTTAAAAAATCTTACCTACAATTTTAGATGCAGAAATGCAAATTTTTAATTATGATGCTATAAAACATCCCACCAGGTACTCAGTATCACGTGGTATAGGTGCAGGAAATGATTTTGGGAGCCTAAACATAGATCAGAAGTTATTGTTACCACTCTGACGGCGGAACTTGGACACGCTTATTTCGCATCGGCTAGCAAATCAAAAATCGATTAAAACAAAAATGAAGTAAAATATTAACAAAGGGGTAAAAATAGAATCGTTTTTTGTGCAAGTGCGTTTTTTTTGGGAAGTTAGAAAGTGCGCATGACCTGTTTGCATGCTAAGCTTTGCTACTGGGGACACGTTACCGATCTGATTTTTGATGTATAAAAGCAATATTTTCTGAAGAAAAAAATTTTTTTTTCTGATGTTATTAGATGAAATGAAAGCAGAACCTTATCTTCTTTCTGGGGAGAATTATTTTTTTAACTAGTTATTGAAATACTAGTGAAAATTCATTTGGGACTCAAATTGGCAATTTTCTAAATATTAGCTCATCTACTTATATTAAAAACTGAGTATCTAACTATCTTTCTATCTTTCTATGTCACGCTTATTTCTCCTGAACGCCAATGAACTGAAAGTCGAACCAGGTACCGATAGATAGGTAATTTTTCAGGCTTCATTAGTTTCAATCTATATGATTATACGATTTTAATTAGCGAAGATATCAATTAATAAGTAGTCAAGTTTAAAGCGATTAAGCCTAATAAATGATTAAACGTCCAAGACATTTATTTCGTACCGTTGCCATTTTGAATTAAAACGTTAATTAAATTATTGAACTATTTAAAATTCCAAGATATTTATTTCTTTCCGTTGCGATTTTAAATTAAAACGTTAATTAAATTGAACTTTTTAAAATGAAAGAGTTATTTTTTTCCATTGTCATTTTGAATACGTGTTATAACACAGTTCTAACAATTGTTTTTATTCTAATTATTAATGACATTTTTTCTCTGGTACCATTTTGAAAATGTGTTTTTAAATAAAATTGCAATTGCTGTTTTTAGAAGGGACTTTTTTTGGCTGCGATCCAAATATTAAAAGAACTTTTTCGTTTAGAATTTTGCAATTAATTTTACAGGAAGGAAATAATTGCGGTTTGGAAATAATTGTTTTTGGAAAGGAATTTTATTTGTTATTTAGGGAGAGTGCTAAGTATGCGCTACTTGACATCGTCTTTATTTTTGAGGAAGCATGTGCAAATAATTCGATTGATTCCTTGATGCAGGAAAGCTTTTTAGCGAGCCGCTTTAGCGGGGAGTAGTTTATTAAACTTTTCCTTGGTACTGTAAAGGCGAGCCGCCTTGGCGGCGAGTAGTTTATTGAAACTTTCCTCGCTACTGTAAAGGCGAGCCGCCTTGACGGCGAGTAAACTGTTTAAACTTTTCTCATTACTTTAAAGGCGAGCCGCCTTGGTGGCGAGTAGTTTTCTCAAACTGCCTTCACTACATTACAGCCCGTGCAACGCCGGGCCACGCAGCTAGTATACATATAGTAATCAATATGTTAATGGAAAAAGAATAAAATAAATGAAAAAAGAACTTATTAACCTTGTATTATTAGTTAACTGAAGAGAAAAATATTTGATTTTTGTAAGGAATGTAGAAAGATTGCTCATAGAAAAGAACACTCCAATAACATAAACAGTAATGGACTTTTTAAAAGAATATTGAAAGATAAGTGCAAAAAAATAATGTACTGAACTGTAAAAAAAATTTGGGGGGGCATTGATACATGTGCGTCATCAGATTCGCAATCAAAAATACTTGAAAAAGTGAAAAAAGTAACCAATTCTGAAAAATGGCCATTAGGTTAGAGAAACAGGGCAATAAAAAGTGACTTGTGCAGACCAGCTGACTGCTGCATAAGACAACGTCCTTTTCTTTTCTGCATTTGAAGTAATTTTTTTTGAGTAATAATTGCATAACATAATGTGAGAAAAGCCATAGTACTTCTAATAAATCAGGTGCAAACCTGATGATGTAGGTATTAGTAGTTGAGCTCCTTGAATACCTTGCATAGGTTGTCCAGCTGCCAAAACGAACTGTTGTGCGCCGTTGACTTGTTGCTAAAATTAAACCAATAAAAAAAAACCACATAAATATTCATTTTTTTTTTCAAAGAATGCATACAATGTTGGAAAAAAGTCGTAAATTCCATAACTATGAAAATATTTCTTGCAAAAGATAAATTTAATATAGATAATTTAGGGAATTTAAAAAAAGTATTATTTTTATCCTAATCGGTGCAAAAGATTTGCTTTATGTCTAATATAATTTATCATTAAAAACTACAGAATATACTTAACTAATTGAATTTTTCCTGTAAAGAAGTTTTTGGTTACTTGAAGTAAAACAAAAATTAACTACGTTTGATTAATCTTTCTTAATTCAATTATTAATTGGCTACTAATGTATTTAGTATTCATGTAAAGTGAATTTTAATTTCACATTCAGTTCTAGGTAACTGTTAGCTGGGTGACTATTTGAAAACATAGTGTAATATCTGAAATAATATTTTTATATTTTAATAACTGCATCATCACCCTATCCCACCCTTCCCCGATTGTAATGTTTTGATTAAAAGAAAAAAAAGGGGGAAGGGGGATATGCAAATTAATCATGCTCTATCCCTTCATTTTCGGATCGGAATTTTTCATAGGAATACTCATACAAAACAAAACTGTCTAGGGTTAGCACGTTTTTGACGAAGGTGGTAAAAACCGTCCCGCTTTAAACTACCTTTTTGCCAGTTTTTGCCAAAGTGGTAAAAATAGTTAACTTCATTTACGAAATTTTTTAGTAATTTTTACTTTAAAGGTTTTTTATTTTTATATTTTAACTGAGAATATTCATTGCATCAATCAACCTACTTTTTCAAAAAAAGGCTTTGTTGGTAAATACTATTATAGAATTAAGGGGAGAGTAAATAACTATAAAATAGATCACTGGTTTTAGCTTAAGAGTTTTAACACGGACGTCGTGAAGGCGATTGGAGGTCAATTCCTAAAACCTTTTTTTTAAACATATATTGCCAGACATAAGCGTAACTTGGCCTCGAAAAAGGGGGGGGGGGCAAACTTTTTTAAGGATTTTTTTTTTTAAATAAAATTAAACTGAATAAATAAGTACAATAAATAAATAAATAAATAAAATAAACTAAGTAATAAAAACTACAGGCTCAGAACACTTGTTTCTTGTAAAGTATATTTATCATTTAAATACGTACTTTTCAAGCGTTTTAATTTAATAGTTGGATGGTTTAACAAAGTTTCTGCGGGGAAACAGACAGGGTTGGGGTTTTGAACGGAACAGATGGGTTTTATTCTCCAAAAGTATACTAAAGTTAAGGGGACTTAATACAATCAATATGTATTTACTGCACTATTTACTATGCATAAATATAAATATTAACTAGAACTAATTTGAGTAACTAGTACTAAATGATATTGTTAATGATTAACTAGTACTAAATGATATTGACATGGTTTGGCTAGAGCTCCTGTAGAAGACAGGCTGACCTATGCCGCCATTTTGATGCCCACAGTCTCAGATGTAAACAAGAGCACGCTGCTATGTTGGTGCATTTATCGCTTTTATTGCGCGGTCTACAATTTCGTTAAAAACAAATTTCCGAGTTGCGTACCGAAAAAAAGTCTTACCCTTTGGAAACGTGAATATACGAATGAAAAATTTTTGCAAAAAAATTCAACATTTTTCAGTTTTTTATTTTATTTACATGGAATTATAATGCAAATGAACTGTAATAAGAAATAACAAGAAAGAAGTATCAGGGATTTTGCGAATTTTACCGAAAGTTTCTTCTTAAAGTTCAAATAATTCACGGGGCTTAAATTTTGGCATTTACAATATACTCTCAAGTATTTTCACAAAATATTTTTTTTTAATTCTGTATAATTAATTGGATGAATTCTAAGGCAAGTAAAATGTATTTTTCAAAATTGGTTGTGAGTTTATATGAGGTATAATAACTAAAACTGAATGAGTAAATAAATAAATACCTCCACTAAAAATGTATGAACTTATGTCCAACAAAAAAATTTAGATTTTTAAACAATAAAAACCTAATACATAGATGATGCCCATTTTAATTAGTTTTTTAAAGTGCCTTTTTGAACTGACATTATTGTTGATGATTCCTAAAGAAGCAATTTTCTGTTAAGAATCTCTCAGTTATTGTTTACTTCAAAAGAAAATTATCCAACTAAAAACTACTTATAACTTTATAAGTTGAGCATGAAAACTGAATACCTTTTCAAAAGTAGTGTTCACATTTTTTTGAAAAAAGGGCAGGGTAAATTTCTTTAAGAGGGCACTTTTCAAGGAAAAAAAGGGCACTTTCGGGCACTCGGACATATCGCCATTTTGGGAGATAAATTTGAGGTGTTGAATTTCAGAGTTTAAAAAAAAATAAATAAAAGGTCTTTGCTTCTTTAATACGGAAAAAACTCACCTCCCCCCCCCCATTGTGCCACCCTGGTTATAGTCCATTGAGCTCATACGTAAATACGACACTGTTCATCAGTCGGAACGACTATTAATCTTTCACCGTCTTCCGTCTTTTGGAGGATCAGGGCCGGTGATCAATTGCCCCCCCCCCCCTCCTGGTTTTGGAAAATTAATGGGCTTGGCTTTTGTTGGTTTTTGGTATAATTTTCATTGAATATATACTCTTTTGCCCCCCTGCAAAATTCGAAATGACAGTCTTGCCTCAGGAAAAAGGGGCGAATAACAGGGAAATAAGGATTAAGGAATCTCACAATAGTTAGTGTTTAACCTTTTCCTACCTATATTCATGAAGAAAAACAACTATGAAATGGTAAAAAATGTCATTTTTATTCATATGCTCATTGTGTTTTTTTTTTTTTTTTCCATAGATGTTTGTGAGAAAGGTTGAATATTTTAAAGTCAAAGTTGTAAAAAATCAACCATTAGAATTTTTCTCTCATCCCCCCCTCCGATACAGTTCTTAAATCTGGCAACCCTGATGGAAAGCCACAACTACAACCCCTTGAACAGTTCTATTTTAAAAAGTGTGAGTCGAGCAGGCTCATTCGACTGCTTATTCTGATATTTTATTTTCCTACATCCGATAAGGAAGGGGAATAAATTAAGAAAAAAAAAACATCAACAGTAACCAACATGTCTATAATGAGCGAATCCAAATGAAAACAAATAAAAAAAAATAGCTGAGAGGATAGGAAGTAGGGTTGCAGCAGAAACCAATCAGAGCAGAACAGGGTTACTATAAGTTGCAGTTATCGCCAAAATGTAAGAACGTTTTAAATATTTATGATATTAAAACACTTTTCAAATCAATGTTATCACTGATTTATGTTACTTAAAACCAGCGTTTAAGCTATGGCTTGGATAAATTTTCGAGGGAGAACTCCCCACTCGAACTTCACTTGCTAAATTCCAACAAGATGACGTCATGCGATCACTCTCGCCATCCAATGTCATTTTCATATGTACTTGTTGCAGAAAAAAAAGATAAACACCAGATGAATCAGTAAAAGAGAAAGGATGATCAAAAAACTTTCAATTGGACTTGTTTGTAAAAAATAAGGGAGAACAGCAAGCAAAGCATTTCGCTATAATCAAGCATATTGTTATTCAAAAAGAAGTGCACCAGACTACGACAGACCACATGGACATGGAACAAAAGAACAAAAATTGCTTTTTCTTGAACAGGGGCAATGTGTGTCGGGGGGGGGGGGCTGAGTCACCCCATTCCCCGCCCTCCTCTCACCTCCTCCATATCAAATGTCATTCCATTGGGAGCGAAAGTGCTGACCTCATAATTTTCAGTTTCTTTCCGACATCGTCCCCCCCCCCCCCGGAAAGGGCAAGGCTCATCATTAGAATTTTTCTGGTAGGGCAGGGCGCGTTTCAGTTTGAGGAAGGCGGGCAGGGCGCATCCGCACTTTTTAAAAAACGGGCAGGGTGCCGCGCCCTTTGAAAAACGCATAACATGAACGCTATTCAAAAGATGACATTGAAATAAAAGAACTGGCCAAGGAAATCAATCTTTAATCATTTGGCTTAAAAATTTCAATTTTTAATGCTATAAAAGCATTGCTTTGATTTGTTTGAAGTAGTAGTGAAAAATCAGACATTTAATTACGACGCATTCCTTGCTAAATTAAAAGTACTATGAGTGTTTGAATTTGGTTGGAGATAAACATGGGTAAGGCAAACATTTTACCGCCAAGATTTATGGCAAACCTGTTATTTCTTAAGGTATTGTTTTTTTAATTACTACATCAAAAGTTGCAATACGTAGACCAGTTTTTGTTAAATAAGGGAAAAAGAAGACACTTCATAACAGATTCTAACCAAATAGATAAGGTATCCATAAAAAATCAAGCGTACTAACTATGCAAAGTTGGGAATTTTTCGTCGGGATCCAATTTTCGCGCCGGCAGTTTATAATCCAATTCTTCCTTCTTTTTTCACATGTTGGGAACTTAAACATTCGGATTTTATTCCTCAAGTGATTGCTACAATTTATTGCAGCACAGCCACCTATTTTTCTGTATATAAACCTACAAATCGGCGAGGTTTTTGTTTGCAGACGACACAGCAAGCACACTCGGTGGGAAACAAAATGGCTGACGAGTCAGCTCCTAGTTATAGTAGCCTTAGGTTTGGCTAGAACTGATGAGCGGCAAGGGCAAAAAATTACGTTTGGGTAACATTTATCGGTCACCTAGTCTAAGCCAGGGTCAAGATGAACGAATGTGTCGTATTATTAGAGATATGTCGAGTAAGGGACCGGTAATTATAATGGGGGATTTCAATTTTCCGGGCATTGATTGGAAAAATTCTTACCCCAATAATAGTAGAGAAGAAGAATTTCTAAAAGTAATTGGGGACTGCTTTTTAGATCAAGTTGTTTCTCAGGGAACACGGCAGGATGCTGTTTTGGATCTAGTTTTGTGCAATGTCGAAGGTTCTGTTCAGGCATTATGTGTAGGGGAGCATATTGGAGATAGTGACCACAACAGTATTAGGTTTGGGATTAAGTTTGATATACACAAAGACAAAAATTTCAGGTTTGTGCCTAATTTCAGAAATACTGATTTTGTCGCACTCAGGCAGAGTTTGAAAACGGTTTTTTCATCAGGTTTGGACTATAGCGATGTAAATCTGCAGTGGACAGAGTTTAAGGAAAAGCTAGCAAAAACAGTTGGGGATTATGTTCCTTTTAGGCGAAAAGGGGTGAATACTAAAATTTGGCCCATGTGGTTCACTAGAGAAACTAAAGATGCTCTAAACCGTAAGCAAGCTGCTTTTCGTCGGTTAAAAGAAACTGGTCACAGCGCAGATAGTAGGGTTACCACTCAAATTTTTCTTTAAAATAGTTGCTTTAGTAGCCTAAAATTCAAAAAATAGTCTCCTCAGAGGAATAATTAAGTTGCTTTTTTACGCATGTTGTTGCATTTTCAATCAATTTTTAAAAGTTTCGAACTCAAAAATACATAGTGCAATATGTTTTAAATTACAGTCACTCATCAAATTTAAAAAAGAAGTCCATCCCACATGTTTTAATATTTTGTAATTTCTTTTCTTAAAATTTTACAAACGGTAGACATACGCTACAAATTTTTGCCCTGGGTGTCACCCGCGCTAGCTACCGCCACTGCCTATATATACTCAATTAAAAATATACATATTGTTTGAATTCTATCATCATATCAAGAACTAAAGCAAAATGAAAGCTGAAATCCTGTACAAATAAACACTCCTTTCCCCAGAAAACTGAATTAAAAATGACTAAAAATAGTTCTTTTTTTAAAAGAAAGAAAGGAAAAACATGTCAATAATAATCTAGGTACTTTAAAATAGAACATTATAACAACAAAAAAAAAGTTGAAGTATACATTGTATATCTTTATCTCTGCAAAAATGCCAAGTTCAAAATATTGAATAAAAAATAAGGAATTATTTTCGTGAAAATACAAAATCAATAGCTTAAAACTGAAAATCAAAATAAATTATTCTTGGATAACAAAGATAAAACACTATCCACCCTTCAAATAAATCCAAAAACTTAACAGGATGCAAAAAGAAGGAAATCTCAAGCATTAATTTTTGGTGAAGTAAGTGCCCACCCATTTATAAGCAAATAGTTTCGAAAATAAGTTGTGAAAACTGAAAAAACTTGAATTGAAGCACAAGGATCATTTGTATTAATACTAAAATGTTGGAACTGAAATCATGAATAGAGCTTTTTATTTATTTTTTTTTGTCTTATCCATTATTTTTAATTTTGATGCTGTTATTATTACTAAGTTTCTCATTAAAATAAGACAAAGCTTAACTTTATTGACAATTTTTAGTTATTTTTAAAGTAACATTTTTTTCGAATGTAAACTTTAAAAAACAGGACAACTAAGTTAAATTACCGATTAAAAAATAAGGAAATAAGTGCACAGTGAAATTAAATATTCTCCCAAAAATACAAAATTAATAGCTTAAAAACGGCAGATAAAAAAATGAAGAAATAACTGAAATGAAAATCAAACTTAACAACTCTTAGATAGCATAATTCAAAACATTATTCAAATTTCAAACAAATTAAAATTCTAACAGGATGCAAAAAGATTTGAAATCTCAAACACGGCATGATTTTTTGGGCGAATGCACTTTTGGGGGTTTTTGAATTCATCCATCGTAGCGTATCCTACGTGCTATTCGCGGGGGATCGCTATTGGCCGATAAATATGGTGCATCTTTCCTTTCCACCACCCTCTGCATTTGAATTCTTTTGAATTCCTCCATCGTAACTTCACCTGCTAATCGGGGGGGGGGGGGGGGGGTCGCTATTGGCCAAAAACTAAAATGAATGATGTAATCTCTGTGACGTATGAGAATGCAGTTGATGCGCTCAAATCGTTCTATTATTTTTTCCCTGAATTTAACAAAATTCGAAAAAAAAAAAGTCGCAAATTATAGCAAAAAGTAGCCAAATTTTACAAAATAGTCGTTTTTGGCCGTTTTTTTGATCAAAAAAGTAGCCATAGTTGCCTTCAGTCAAATATAGTCGCAATAGTCGCCTTTTTAGTCGCCAGTGGCAACCCTAAGATAGGCTACAGTATTGTGAGGCTAGGCGTAGTTTTAAGTATTTGGTACGGTTTCAGAAAAGAGAATTGGAACAAAGGCTGGCAGATAATATTGACAGGAATCCAAAGGAATTCTTTGCATACCCAAATTCTGTGAAAGTTCGAAATAGTCAAATTGGGCCACTGGTAGATGAGCATAGAAATTTAATTCAGAATGATGGGGATATTGCTAATGTTCTAAACGACTTTTTTTCCAGTGTTTTTAACGATAACTGTATCTCAACAGTTGACACAAGCAAGACACAAGCTACCACACAGCTTGAGGACTTTGTATTTTCCAGGGAAGACGTATTACTTTATTTGAAAAAAATTAAAACCACAAAAGCTCCGGGACCAGATAATATTTATCCAAAAATTCTAGTAGAATGTGCAGAGGAATTAGTGGATGTTATAGTTAATATATTCAATGCATCGTATAACTCAGGGATAGTGCCAGAGGACTGGAAACTAGCTAACATTACACCACTCTTCAAGAAAGGGTCTAGAGGCAATGCAGGAAATTATAGGCCTGTGAGTCTAACTTCAGTGGTTTGTAAAATTTTTGAAACATTGATCAAAATTAAGATTATGAATTTCTTAGAAAATAATGGGCTGTTGACTAGTTTGCAGTATGGTTTCAGAAAAGGTAAATCGTGTGCTACTAATTTATTACATTTCTACGACAAGGTTACCATGGCTTTAGATAACAAAAAGTGTGTAGATGTTGTTTACATAGATTTTCAAAAAGCTTTCGACAAGGTGCCTCATGTAGCACTACTCAGTAAATTAGCTGATATAGGAATAGGGGGTAAAATTCTAGTTTGGGTTAGAAATTGGCTGACAGGAAGGAAACAAAGAGTAGTTGTTAGGGGTAACCATTCTAAATGGAGTGAGGTTTTAAGTGGGGTCCCCCAAGGATCAGTTTTAGGTCCCCTTTTGTTTATTATTTTTATGAATGATATTCATGAAAATGTTTCTGGAAACATGAATTGTTTTGCTGATGATGTAAAAATTATGGGGGTTGTAGAAAACGATGAACAAGTAAATAAGCTGCAACAGGATTTGGATCATATTACTAAATGGGCAGACAAGTGGGGTATGGCAGTTAATGTTGGGAAATGTCAAGTGCTGCATTTAGGTCATGCAAATAAGCATACAAGCTATTATTTACAGGGTTCAGTCATTAGTAAGGCAGATAATGTTATGGATCTAGGTGTCTTAATAAATCAGGACTTCAAGTTCAGCCAACAGTGCAGCATAGCTAGTAACAAAGCCAATAGGATGCTTGGGTTTATAAATAGATCTATTTCAAACAAGTCTAAGAAGGTTCTTCTGCCTCTATATAGAAGTTTGGTAAGACCTCATTTGGAGTATGCTGTTCAGTTTTGGTCTCCTTATCTGAAGAAAGATATTAATGTATTAGAAAGGGTACAAAGAAGGGCTACAAGGTTAGTAAACGGATTTTCTAATCTAGACTATGATTCCAGACTTAGAATGCTTAATATGTATAGTCTTGAGCAAAGGAGAACCAGAGGGGATATGATTCAGTTATTTAAATTTATTAAAATGAATGATGTTGCAGGGTTGGATTTTTGCACGGAAAGCAGGACAAGGGGTCATTGTTTTAAGCTGTTTAAATCTCAGGCTAATCTGGAAATTCGAAAAAATTACTACTTTAGCAGGGTAGTGGGAACTTGGAACAGTTTACCGGAAGAGGCGGTAAGGAGCAATGGAGTAGATAGCTTTAAGAGGGCCATTGATCTTCATTGGGGTCTTTAATTTGACTAGGGCCAGCCCAGTTGGGCCCAGAGCCTGCTGCTGGTCGTCACATTTGTATTTGTATTTGTAATTAATAAATATTTGATAATATTTTTCTACGAAAAATTAATATTAAAATTTAAAAAATAATTCTAATATTTTAAGTGAAAAAGTAAATTCACCAACAGCACTACTAATGAAAATTTAATAATTATGGAAGAGTTGGTTGTGTAATGAAAAGAAATTTGCATAACTATCAAAGTAGCAATTTCAGTAATATTTATGACTCAAAAATATGCATTTAAATGTGTAATGTATTTAGGAGGAAAATAGCATGACTTTTTTTTAAATATCCTTTTACATGATGTTTACATAACATATATGTATATAAAAAAACTTTACATTCTAAATTGAAAAATAAATTGTTGATATGCACTACATTTCAAACCTAGAGACTTTTAAAAAAATTTTATTGTTGTTATTTATTGTTGGAGGATTAATTGGCATCAAGAGAAGAAAAACGACAATAAAGTTTTTTTTTCATATAGTGTTTTTTTTTTATATAAATATTATTATTGTGCTATAATTTGAGCAGCCCCATATGCAGATCTTTGTAGAAAGTTTGGCTACCATCAAAAACAAAATTACTTAAAACTCATTAGTACTAATTGAAATTTTTAGTGGAGGATTGCAATTTCCATGTATCTAGATTTGAATCAGAGGCATACATTTAATACATTTTTAAATATGTATTTGAATGTTCACAGTCAATAAATAAGCTCTAGGTTTTAAAATATTTCTTCAGTAGATTTTATTGTTTTTGATACTTGCTCACAAAATACAATTTCACTAAAATTTACTTTTGGACACTAGGGCATTTGACAAGACAGATTAAACCAGGGGCTTTTACTGTAGTGTACAAAACCCTGCGAATACTGAAAGCAGCTAAAACTATTGGATATTTCATGAAAATTTCAGGTTTCAAAGATTTCAGGTTCAAATTGTCTATTTTACTATAAGTTAAGTTCATAATAAATGCAAGAATTAAAAGTCAGTTTTGTTCATTTAATTGCAAACATTTGCTTCAGAGACACCAATTCATGGTGTTTCTCCATTCATTTTGCTCTAAAAATTGCAAAGTTCAGGAGAAATAGCGAAATTAATTTAAAATTCTAATAAAGCATAGAGCCGAAAGAGAATTGCATATACTTGTTTGGGGGTTGCAAGGGATATCTTCTTCATAGAAGCAAATGTCCAAGTTAGGATTATATTATTTGTTGCTTTTGTATTCAGGTAAAACATTTCAGGCCTCAAAAATAGCTTTAACAATAAAATTGTTATTTTATTTCATTTTCTATTTTGCTGCTTTTTGCCCTTTTTTAATGATGTACTTTGGTTTTTCCAACTTTAGGAACAATACCAAACCTTTGAAAGATTATTTTCCCAATTACTTTTGCTACAATGTTCATATCTGTACCTCAGGACCAGACTAACGTAAGTCCATTTTCGTCATTTTTCGGTAGAGGGGAAAAACGATTGTCGAATACATCGTTTTTCCCCTCTACTGAAAAATGACGAAAATGGACTTACGTTAGTCTGGTTCTGAGGTACAGATCAGGTCAGTCAAGTACAGACAAGGTCAGTCTTAACCCCCTCGAAATAGCTTGTTTTTGTAAGGCTCTGCTTAAAAATTCTGCTATTGGTTTTCTATATTTTTTCATTATTTTCCAAACAATAGGTAAAAAAGAGCATATAAAATTATTTTTTTCAGAATTTTCCGTATGACCTGATTGATCAATTTTGAATAAAATTTAATTAATGGAATACATGGAAAATAAGCATTTATATGTAGTTGCTTATATATACATATCAGCATTGCTTATATGTATATATAAGCAATGTGACCCCATCTATCCTGAGGGTTTGAAAAATTAAAAGAATTCTTAGTCTTTTATTGGTATTGATTGGTGTCCCTAAAAGCACCATTCCCGAAATCAATGAATTAAATTAGTAGAAACCTGCTTAATGAGCATGGTGGGCAATATATATGCACCTTAACTTAGAAGTCTGGTGAGATTAATGAATTTTTCAATTGATGAATACAATACGTTCTAATGTAATACCTGCTGAATTGCACCAGGATGTCCATTAACTGTGACCATACCCTGAGGACAAGATCCTTGGAATTGAGAAGTTGGAACACCATTGATTGCTTGTTGTTGGACTATTTGGGGTTGGCCAGCAAGTTGATTCATGACATTTAGACCTGGAATTCCATTCATACCTGGTGGTAAAGTCGTAACCTGAGGTAAACCTGCAAGACTCATCATTCCAGCCAACTGTGTAGGAGCAAGCATTTGACCAGCATTAGCCATTTGAGGTACCATGCCAGCATTTGTAACAGTATTGTTGAATTTGGTCATTTGAATGGAACTTGGCAAAGATGCTGAAAGATGACAAAATAAATATTTTATAGAAATTCGAACACTTTCTCACACCCAACATATATTTGAAAATTTTCATCATTTAATTCAGCATTATAATTTGTCTGAGGACATAAGGATGCCATTTCAACAGATGAATTATGATTAATATACATTGAATTTCAGTAAAAACATAAAAGATAAGGCAGTCTAGGTTTTGATAATGATTTCATGCAATACATTATTACACTAAATTTTGAAAATGAAAATTACTGTTGAAAAATAGTATTAAGTTTCCACATAACCTATTAACAATAATGTTTAATCACATTACTGGGCAGTTCTGGGGAGCAGAAAACATTGAACAAGAAGCTATCAATGACACTGTGTGTGTGTGTGGGGGGGGGGGGGGGGAGTCGCAAGTCCTCCCCTAAACAATCAAATAACCTAAAACAGCATTTTTTTGGAACTTCTATTCTGAAAAAATCACCAAATATCTCCCATCTTCGCACAAAAATTGTATTTTGATCCCTTTACGAAAAAGACCCCTAGCCGAACCAAAAGCTGGATCCGTCTTTGGTGACAGTTGACACTAAGATGAATAATTTTAATCAATAATGACATAACTGCTAAATATTTGGAGTAATGGGGAAAAAAATCAAAAGAGAATAGATGAATGGCATAATGGATAATTCACAATTTTCAGTATTAATGCATGAAAAAATATCTAAATTCTAGGGTACCAATAATATAAATAGCTCTCATTTTTGGATACTTTATGATCTGCAATACATACATAAAAGTATTTGAAGGATGGAAACTTGTCGAATACAAAATGAAATTACATTAAGAATGAATTGTCATTTACCAGCACTCATCATTGCTTTGGCATTCGACTCATCCATATTTGTGGCACCATTCATGTTTTGAACAACCACTAGCTGTTCGCCCATATTATGATCTGACATAGCCACCATGCCTGCTTGAAGCTGACCATTTTGATTCAAAACAGCAGTTGTAGCCATGGGAACCATGTTGGAAGGAATGGAGGAGCCAGGGATTAGACCTTCCTGTGAGTAAATACATACATATACATCTTGACTACTTTTCATAGAGTAAAATTGTTTTAAACTTAACTTTGTCCAAACTAGTTTAAAGATATACATTTTTCAAAAAACTTAAATATCCTATTTTCGGGTAGATAAGCCGCAGCTTATACCTGTTTAAAAGCTGAATTTTAACTCCTGCAGCTTATACGCCATGGCAGCTAATACCATGTAAAAGTTTTTTTTTTTTTTTTGTCTTTTTTTGTTTTTGTTTTTTCAAAGTTCATTTTATGTTTAGTTATTACTTAAAAACAAAACAACTTAGAGTCCAACATGGAAAACCACAACTGCAACACCCTTGAAAAGATCTATTTTGAAAAGGGTGATAGCATTTCTGCTTATTCAGATGTTATTTTATTCTCCTAGATACCATAAGGAAGTGGAATAAATTAAGAAAAAAAAAACATCAACTATAGCCAACATGTCTAATAAATGAACCCAAACGCAAAACAAATAATAATTTTTAAAAAATGCCCACCCACCATTGCCATGAGGATGGGAAGTAGGGTTGCAGTAGAAACCAACAGGAGTAGAACAGGTTACTATAAGTTGCAATTATCGCCAAAATGTGGGAACGTTTTATTTATCTATGATATTAAAACACTGTTTTCAAATCAATGTTACTAATTCTTTGTCATTATTTTTGAACGATGTCAAGACCAGTATACAACGTAGGTGTAGGTTCTCCCAGATTGAATTTGTGACAAAGTTCTATGCGGCTTATACGCCGATGCAGTGTATCTGGTATACGGTGGTGCGGCTTATCTACCCGAAAATCCGAAAATACGGTAATTGAACTCTGTTTGTAATTGCCGTTTATAAAATAACTTCATGAAAGTGCACAAAATCCAACTTTCATAAAACCTAAAATGTTGTTTTCAGCATTCCAATTATTTTATATTATGCGAAAATAAAAGTTACATCATATTATTTCAGTATAATATTACTATTTGCTAATATAAATAATAGAGGTTTGAAGGTGGTACCTTATAAAACTATTTTTAACAGGAGAAAATACATTTTTGGGTCAGAGTGGAAAAGAAATGTCGAATTGAACAAGCAGACATAACGAGAAATTGAGTACTTCATTGAAGAAAGTTAGTTTATTAAAAAAAGAAAAAGAATAATACTGTATGCATTAAAATTACAAAAGTAAAATAAAATGCAGATATTTGCCAATAACAAAGGTTCTCATTGTCAAATGTTAAGTTTTGCCATATTTTGATGCTGGGTCAATCCATACCACTTCAACCCAGTCATGACACCCATAGTCTCGGATTTTGCTGAAACTTGGCATAATTGTTCCTTTTATAGAGTTGAGAAAGAATGCAAATTTTTTTTGCTCTGTCTCAAATGGTTTAGATTTTATGGAGTGTCAAAGTTTTTGAAATTTCACGATTTTTGTCGATGGCGCGCAGGAAAACCAATTCGCATTTATGCAGAAAATAAATCATAACTTCCGTATTTACCAACCAATATTGATGATTTTTTTTTTCAATGTACCTGATTATGCAAGAGTTATAGAAAAAATATAATTTTCTAAGTAAGTATCTTTAAAAAAATATGAAAAATTCCTGAAGTACAATTTAGTGTGTTATTTTAACCAAGTATAGAGCTTTACTTAAAATGAGATATCTCCAAGAGGGTAGTAAATAATCCCCCCATTTTTTTTATATTTCTGATCTAAAAGATGCATTTTATCACACAAAAAAATAACTTTGGTGGTTTTTACACTCCTACATTTAAATTTAAGGCATAAAACTTTTTTTAAAGATAGTAATATGAAAAAAAAAAAACCTTAGCACAAAAAAACTAGAAGGGTAAAAATCTGACTAATATTATGCAGTATAGTCCAGAACACACTCTTATCTTGAATATACATCATAAAATATTAAAAATTACAATAAAAAATTTTAATTACAAAATTAGATGTAATGATAACTTATTCAATAAACACATCTTTGAAATGAAAATCCTTGAAAACCTATCTCAAGGAACATACATAATATTAAAATATCTTTTAATTGTACATACATGAACTAGTAATTTTAAAAATTAAGCTAGCAGTAAATAATCCCTTCATTTCTTTTTATTTTTTATAAGTGATCTAATGTATATTTGTAGTTTTACACTTCAGTCATTAATTTTCTTTACTTTTAAGATATTGTTTAAACTAACTTATTCTCTAGAAATTTTCAAACCCAAAATGAGAATTAGAAAAAAGAAAGAAAATAACAGTGATATAGGATAAGACACTGTCCCTCACACACACGTACACACTCATCATCCCCCACTATTCATCAAGTCATAAATAAGAGCTCCCCTCCTCCTGCACTTCTGTGCTGAATGAAAATAAGCAAAGTAACTAAAATCCCTTTGAGAGGCTGTTAGCTCATGAAACAAGTGTGAAGCCTTTTTTGAAACAGGACACACTGCCTTGACTTGTTTATATATGTGTGGTTTGAGATTCTGCAGTTGCATATGGCTCTGATGCTTGGGGGTTCTCCCATTTCCCACCCATGAAACTTTGGTAAAAACAGAAGAGTACTGCCTTAAACAGTCATTCAGTCAACTGTTGCTGGAGTAACACATATGATTGAGTTTTGAATTCATGTTCTGATTCTGATTTCCTATTAGTGTATGCTTTAGTTGTTGTTATATATGTGAATATTTTTTGTTCTAATATTGTTATTTAAAAAAAATGGAGAAGCGCAGTGTTGGAGAAGTTACTTAGAGTGATTGTCATTTGTTTAGTTTTGTCAAGAAAAAGGACACAAAGAGTATTACTAATCCCTCTAAAACTGAGTTAACTCTATTGAAATTAAGAATAGATACAAGCAACGAGTTAAAAACTATTTGTCTTCCTTCATCATCAATGTGTATATTTGCAAAAGTATGAATTTTTACAAAAGTATTGTTATGATCCTTTTCGAATACACAAGAGTTCCATTCAGAAAGGACTTTGTGTTGTATCTTTGAAGCAAAGTAGATTAATTTCAGCAAAGGGTTATCAAGTGAAACCAGGACAGAAACTTTGTGCAAACTGCAGGAACAAGTTTTCTCAACTGAATGTTGATATTGAGGAAAACAGTGAAAGCAGAAATTCCACTGAAGAAGATGAAGGATTGAATCCTAATGAATTAAAAAATGTACAAAAAAAAAAAAAGATCAATTGAGGAACTGAATTCTTCTTTGCAAGATATAGGATGCTCCCCAATAAAATTAAATGCACTTGGTGAACATAGCAAATCATCCTACGGCAAAAAAAAGCTACAGAGAGTGCACGAAACTGTAAAAGAAAAAAATTGAATATGTTCTTGAAGTTAATTTGCCAGAAGAAAAAGATGATCCAGAAAAAGATGCTAAGCAAAAATCGAAAGATCTGGACAAACTAATTAACATTATTAAGGGTGAGTTAAGTGATGCTCCAAAAAATAAACAAATTCAAATGCTGAAAATTCCAGCTGCATTGATGTGGTCATAAAGAAAAATAATAGAAACGTTCAATGCTTCTGATTATTTAGTTCGCAAAGCACAAAAACAATTTAAAGATAAGGGGTTTTTAGCAGAACCAGAGCCAAGACATGGGAAAATGTTAAGTCCTGAAACTATAGAGTTAGTAGAACAGTTTTACCAGAGTGACGAACATTCTAGAATTCTGCCGGGAATGAAAGATGTCGTAAGCATAAGAAAAAACGTTTACAAAAGAAAGCGTTTAATTTTGTGAAACCTCAGGGAGCTGTATTTAAAATTTAAGTTAAAGTACCCAAATATGAAGATAGGTTTATCAAAGTTTTGTTCTTTAAGACCAAAGTGGTGTGTTTTGGCTGGTGCTAGTGGCACACACTTAGTGTGCGTCTGCACAATTCACAAAAATGTAATTTTACTAATTAAGGGGGCAGGAATTGTAGAAGATTATAAAAAACTTATGTCCTTTGTTGTTTGCCAGGACACAAAAAGGGAATGCATGCTTCGACATTGTGATGAGTGCCCGCTAAAAAGCAACCTAATCCAGTTTTTAGAATCAAAATTCGAAAATTATGAAAATGAAGACCTTATTGAGTACAGTCAGTGGGTTTCCACGGATCGTACTATATTCAAGCTCAGTTACTGAATTTACTGATTTATTAGTTACAAAATTTAACAAATTAATTCCGCATGCATTCATAGCCAAATCACAAGCTTCATTTTTTAAAAATTTGAAAGAAGTTTCATTACATACTGCTGTAATATCAATGGATTTTAGTGAAAATTATGGTTTCACAATACAAGATGAAGCTCAAGGTTACCACTGGACCTCACAGTCTTGTACCATTCATCCTGTCATGATCCATTATAACAATCCAAGCAATGAAAAAATTACTTCCTCGCTTTGCATAATATCAGATGATCTAAAACATGATGTAGCTATGGTCCATAAAATTCAAGAAATAGTAACAATATTTATTAAAGCGAAATATCCCCAAATCACAAATGTTCACTATTTCAGTGATGGATGTGCTGGGCAGTATAAAAATAAGTTCAACTTCGTGAATTTGTGCATGCACGAAAAAGATTTCCAACTTCAAGCTCAGTGGTCATTCCACGCAACTAGTCATGGAAAAACAGAATGTGACTGAATAGGGGGTACTGTTAAATGTGGAGCGAGAAAACATAGTTATCAACGAGAGCTAGGCAAAGAAATATTAACAACAAATGAGCTTTTTGAGTTTTGCAAATCTAGCTTTAAAAGCATTCACTTCCAATTGATTTCTAAACAGGAAGTTGATTTAACTCGCCAGACTTTAGAGAATCGATTTAAATTAGTTGAAACTCTTCCTGGAACAAGAATGTTCCACATTTTTCAACCAATAGATGATTTAGGAAACATTGAAGCCAGAAGAATAAGTACTGATGAAAAACCAGCTCTCACTTTCAATTTGTACAACAAACAGCAAATTTCAATTGTGAAAATAGCACAATTATTTTCTGGATGCTTCATTGCAAGTATGTATGATAATTTGTGGTATTTTGGCATGGTGAATGAGGTGAATGAAGCAGAAAAAGATGTCACTGTAAGTTTTATGCATCCTCATGGACCTTCACCATCTTTTTTCTGGCCCGAGAAGGAGGATATTTGTGCAATCCCTATCCCTCATGTCCTAGGAGTTGTGGAGCCCCCTAAAACAACAACTGGAAGAACTTACCACTTTTCTCGAGACTACATGAAAAATATAAATTCAGTTTTTCAAAATACTTTTTCTCCTGTCTACAACTAAAACTGTTTCTAACATTATGTATATTCCTTTTGGTAAGTTTTTAACGTTTACTATTTTCATTACAAAGAACGTTATCATGGGATGCGCTTAATTGCATCTAATTTTGTAATTTAAAATTTTTATTGTAATTTTTACTATTTATATCATGTGTATTCAAGATAAGGGTGTGTTCTGGACTATACTGCACAATATTAGTCAGATTTTTACCCTTCAAGAGCAAGGCTGGTGCTAAAGGTTTTTTTTTTTTTCATATTACTATCTTAAAACAAATGTTTTATACCCTAAATTTAAATGTAGGAGTGTAAAAACCACCAAAGTTATTTTTTTATGTGATAAAATGCATCTTTTAGATCAGAAATATAAAAAAATGGGGGGATTATTTACTACCCTCTTGGAGATATTTCATTTTAAGTAAAGCTCTATACTTGGTTAAAATAACACACTAAATTGTACTTCAGGAATTTTTTATATTTTTTTATAAATACTTACTTAGAAAATTATATTTTTTCTATAACTCTTGCATAATCAGGTACATTGAAAAAAAAAATCATCAATATTGGTTGGTAAATACGGAAGTTATGATTTATTTTCTGCATAAACGCAAATTTATTTTCTGCATAAACGTAATTTCTGCATTTACGCAATAAACGCAAATTTTCCTGCGCGCCATCGGCAAAAATCGGGAAATTTCAAAAACTTTGACACTCCATAAAATCTAAACCATTTGAGATAGAGCAAAAAAATTTTGCATTCTTTCTCAACTCTATAAAAGGAACAATTATGCCAAGTTTCAGGAAAATCCGAGACTATGGGTGTCAAAATCTCATTTTTTGGGTTGATTTGACGTGGAATGACCCTGCTTACACATGGTCTTTATGTTTGTTTTATTTTAATTAAAACTTGATATTTTTAAAGAACTACACTAAATAAATAAAAGGAACAGACTTACGTGCTGGTAATCACCACATTGTTGAAACACCTGAAATAATCAACAAAATTTAATAACATCAATTTCAAAGAAAAAAATACTAGAATAATAAAACAATATTTCTATAAAAGTTTATTTATAAAGAATAAATACTTTTTAAAACTGAAAACTAACTAAAATTAGGTAGCTTAAGTTAAGAAACAAAACAGAGCTGTAAAAAATTTGACAATTTTAAAAACAACATGAAGCATTTATATTATTTCTCGACGGTGTTTTTTCTGACAAGGCTATAACTTCTTCAATATTTCAACAAATTTCAAAAGTAAGGTATCATTTTAATTTTCTCCACAGCATTTGAAAATCAAAAAGCGACAATTCACACTTAGGCTGTTTTGTCTAAAAAAGATTCATTGTTTTTTTTCCAAGCATTGATTTAACGCAGGGGTGGCCAACCTTTTTGGAAAGTGTGCCACTGTTTGAAGAAAAAAAGCCGCGCGTGCCACTTCTAATTTTTTCAACACACTGAAAGATGTTTCGACATGAAAAAAAAGTCAATAATATCCAGGAGATGGCATACCTTTTGAATTTTGAAGTCTTGCATTTTGACTGCAAAAGGACCCTACCATTGTGGTTTTGTTTCTACAAATGGCTCCTATCGCAATTATAATTGAAAAAAACATTATTGGAATTCAAGATATCAAAACTCAAATAAATGATAGGGGAAGGATGTTGTTGTGTTCTGAATAGGATTGAAAGCGCCGGGGATAAATAAAGTTCTGGGGGCAGACAGGCCCCCGCCCAGGAGGAAGGACATGCTCACAGAGGCCGCCGAACAAGAAATATTTGCATTATAAGCATATAGAGAGAGAGTCTAAAAAATCAAATTAACATCAACTACGGTGTAGTAAAAGCAATAAACAATCTTGATAGCTCAAAAAACGTTATTCATGGGCTCATTAAGTATTTTTTATACAAATGGCGCATTTTTTTCTACTGTTTCTTTTCGAACTCCAGCCACAAACTGTTCCATTTGAAAAAGGAGTGATAACTTAAGGAGGTGCGCTATTCTCGATGTCTTGAGTTCTTGCTCACTTGTTACTTCCTTTTGAATGTTACTTTTCATTTCCCCCTATTTTGAGAAAATCAGAAGAGACTTGACCATGCGCAATTACGAGGACGGTCGCGCGATAAAATATCAAACAGCATGCACGTCTGAATAATGGAGAAGCTCAGTGCATAAAAAGCTCTTCGATTCAGAGCTGTAACAAGATACGAGCTAGAGATAGTATTTTGTTAAAACAACACATCATATGGTCAGCAAAAGACGCCTTTGCAGATAGAAGTTTCTGATGATAACATACTGTTTTACTTAACTTTTCGTCCCAAATAATTTGCAAGCAATGTAATAATTTTCATGCTGCCAACCATGCAAAACCCGTCTCTACACGCAAAATCTTTCCTTTTTTTTAAATTTTTAATTTCCAATACAGAAGCCTTATAGGCAACTATCCTAGACCAAAACAAATTACTTAGTACAAAAAACGGAATGCAAATTTTAACATTTCTTAGCTTTTTAGTAGCGTGAAAATGTAGAACCGTGAAGTATTGAACACTTAAGAAGGTGGTTAGCAACAGCAACCATAACTTCACCGCCACTGCAAAGGGAACACAAGGGGCTACTCACGTTTTTGGTTCGATCAAGATGAACGGCGAGGCAACCATGTCCCGCTGCTAGTTTGAGTACAGCACCAGCCCAATTTTTTGAACGTTCGAGTAACTGGAGAACAAAAAATGGCCTCGTTTTCCCTTGGTCAGTTCTTTAAGCTCAATCAAAGATGTGCAAGAAGTTGATAGATTACTCGGATACAAAGAGTGCTCATGGTGGAGTGCTCATGGTGCACCACCGTGGAGGAAAGTCTATTACTAACCCCTGAAACCAAACTATCGCGTTCTGTCCACTCTACTTTCTTAGCATCAAATACCTTTTAAAGTTCGTCAAAAATGTCATCTGATGCAGATGATACTAAAATAGCGCAAATCAACAAGTTCTCCAGCAATATTGCAATTGTGTGTGCAACACATAGAATACACTTACGTAGCAATATTGTAGCTCAGACAAATTATGTGCCCACCTCCTTGCTCATATCATCTATTTAACGCATGACTATGTTTCTAGATAATGCTACTAGTATATTAGCTATATTTTGACCATCATTATATTTTCATCATATCCATTATTATATGGAAATTAATAAAAGACTTTAAATGTTTTCTTAAAGAAGGAGTGGAGTTTTTAGAGTTTGATAGAGCTCTTTAAATATAAAAATATTTTCCAACCGTTTAAAATTTTTAATTGACTCCTTCGCGTGCCACTCTTAATGCTCCGCCGTGCCACAATGTGGCACGCGTGCCGCGGGTTGGCCACCACTGATTTAATGTATAGCATTTCGTAAGAGAAGCCCAGTGATTCAGTTTATTAGAGGGTTGTGCTAATAATCCAAAGGTTATAAGTTTGAATCTCTATGAATCCGAAAATTCTTCAGCAGAATTACGATCCAAGTTTCTATAAATATCTAATTTAAACTCATTGCTAGATTGTAAACTACAGTTCTGTTGCCATTAAAATAGAAAAGAAAACTTTTTTAAGTTAATAAATCACAGTATAATTTTTAAAAATATCTCAACAAAATAATAGCATCAAATTCAATTCATCTCGTTATTCTTTTACGCATTACGCTAATGTATAGCATCCAAGGAGAGAGGCCTATTAGCTGAGTTGGTCAAAGCGGTGGGCAAATAACATGAAACTAGTGGGTACAATTTCCTCTTTGCTAGAAAAATTCCGCTTTGGATTACCATATTTTTCTTTGTCTGAATTCTGTTCCAAATTTCCATTGAAAAAACATAAAATCTAAACTCATTGTAGGGTGTTAAACCACAGTTAATGCACTAAAATCAGAAAAGAACTTTTATTTTAACATGATAAAGTTTAGTATCATCCAGGGTTGTCAAACGTTTCGAATTTTAAAGGACTGTCCGATATTTTGAAACACATTGACTGACGTACCGGGTAACCTTGATACAGGACAGCTTAAGTCCCATATTCTAATTATGAGCAACTTTATAAAAAGAAACATTATTTTCAGAAAAAAAACAAAGCAAAACAAAAAATGTGAAATCAATGGTGACAAAAAAAAATGTTTGAATCAATGTTTTTCTTTTTTGAAATCTAATGTTAGTGATCTGTTTAGTTAGAACAAAATTTAGTGTGACAATCAATTCAACTAATGACCGTTGTAAAAAGTGGTGTATCTTCTTGTAAATGATTTTAATATATCTTAAAAGCCCTTTTCAAATTTTTTTTCCTAAGGGAAAAAAATATAAGTGTTTAGCTACTATTTCTCAATAGATATTTCTCACCGGAAAAGTGTTTTGTTTTGCTTTTACGCTAAACGTTGTAATTAAATTTAATACCGTTTAGCAAAACAAATATGTATTCTAGAAACACAGATACTCTATTTTTACAATGAACAGCGTAAACATAAATTGCAATGAGTTTTATGGCAACCAGGGCCGCCACTACCAGTGATGGGGCCCGGTACCAATTTTAATGCCGGGCCCCTCATTCCCTCCCCCCCAATTGCATATTGTTATGCCATCGTTTCAGCACATTTGAAATTGTAAAAATAAAAAAAAAGGAGAAAAACTTTTTTTTAGTTACGAAAGTGTGCATCCAGGGCCGGATTTACACATCTTTCGCCCATGGGCCCGAAAATTATCGCCGCCCCCCCCCCCTCTCAAAAAAAAAAAAACGGAACTTTGTTTTAATGTAAAATGTTCTGATTTTGCACAAGATGAATATAACACAAAATAAAAAATAACTGAAACCCCCTATTTTATATTACGCAAACACTTTTTTCCGAAGGTCAAAATTATAGTCGTAACGTGAAGTTATTGAACCATGGTAGTTGACAGTACATTTAATTTATTGTAACATTTTTTTGAATTGTTAAACTTCTGCTAATTGTTGGAGATAGAATCACTTTCTTTATCCAATTAAACACAGTTGTTGTAGGTATGGAAACCCATTTGTTTTAAGAAACAAACATAATACTATAGTAAAATTGAACGTATCTTAAACAGCTTAATTAATGGGGGAAAAAACATATATGGTAGAAAATAAGCAAATGAGTACGTACCAATAAAACTGTGATCTGATTGAAAAAAAAAGCAGAGATAATATAGCACTTCACCAAAACTTGAAAACAAAAAGTGTTCCTGTTCCTTTGGAATATCAACTACAAACATAATATGTACAGTATAAGACAAACCTGCGCATAAACGGTCATTTTGTTGCACTTGACTTTTAAGGATAAAGAATACAAAGGGAAAAAAAACCTGTTTCATTAAAACTTCTTACGTCTTGCTTTAACATTGGCAAATGCAACAATGACCTCATTGAAGTCTAATTTAACAGTTAAGTCATTTTTAATAGCCAAAATGGATAAATGAACCAGTTTTTGTTGGCCAACTGACAATCTCAAATAATTTTTAATCCTGGAAATGGCAGAGAAAGATTCTCTCAGCTACACAATTTGTTGCTGGTGTGCATAAAAACTTTTTAAAGCAAATGTTAATGTTTGGATATAAGTCTTGAAGATTTTTTGACTTAATAAATCGAAATACTTCTGACAGGGATATTTCTTCAGTACTGGCTGGATTTTCTTGGGACAGAAGTCCCTGTAGATAATTGCACTCAATCACCAGTGCAGAACCTTCAATATCGACTGTATAAAACTTTCGCAATGAGGCCGCTGCTTCTGTTATTTCTTCCACATCTAAGTGGCGCAAATTTGATAAAAATGCGAATCTGTTTAAAAACTCTGTACACAGCAGTTCCCTTATTCAACTCGGTGGAAAGTTTATCAATAATTATTGCATAGTTTTCTTTCAGGCAACGGACCTGATTTTCTCCCATTTCTTCATCTTCTTCAAGTTCAGATGAGTCTGATTCTGATTCATCAAAAAATTTTCTCCTTTTCCTCTGTCGTTTTGTGTTTTTGGGACAATCACGGTCTATGCCAAGAACATCTTTGATATCATTCAATTTCTTCTGCGCATCAGCAATGAAAAAACTTGAGGCATTTCTTAGTTCGTCCTCAAATTTATCGAGGGAGTTGTATAACATAACAACAGTATGCAAATTGATTAGATAAGACTGTATTTTCTGGCTTACAGAGTTGAATCCATTTAGTACATTTCCCCAAAACGATGCCATGAAAATTGTTTCAAAAGAAATTAGTTCTTTTAAAAGCCCTTTAGCTTTGCTCTTCGTAATTCCGTTCTCTTCTTGGCTATCGGTCAAACTCTTTAAACATTTTGCAATAGGCTGAAAATTTTTATTTAAGCCTTTGCAAGCATCTTCTCTCGCTGACCATCTCGTTGTGCTTAGCATTTTAACTGTTACGTTCTTCTCACCAGGTATGTTAAACGACTCAAGAATGTTCCAGCGATGGGTAGATGACGAGAAAAAATTGTATAGTGCTTGCAGTAAGTCGGAAAAGTTTTTCGCTACAGTACAACATTCTGCAGCATGGGATCAAACTGAATTAAGAGAATGTCGAGAGCAAGAAACGTACGATATCAGTAGATTTATTTCTTTCAGCGTGGCATGCAAACCGTAGTATATCCCTGACATGTTGTATGCGTTATCAAACGACTGTCCACGACAGTTTTGAATGTCTATTATGTGTCTTCGAAAATTCGAAAACTGCTTCAGCAAGATGCAATACACCGCCAACTCGGCCATTTCGGTCCATGGACAGCTGTTTCGAGCTCATTGCGCTCTCATCAGCATGGAATACGAAAGTAGTCGAGTTGGAGGCAAAAATCCTCTTATAAAGCAAAGAGAGAAAAAAAACTGGTAGCTAATGTAAAATTAGAATACCAGCGAGCGACCGCACTTGGTACGGTACAACTCGTAAATTTTTTAGGCAGGAAATAAATTCTGAAATTATTTTGTTATTTGCGGAAATTTTTGATTGATACAATCTGCCGCCCCCTAAAATTTGCCGCCCTGGGCCCGGGCCCATGTGGCCCATGCCTAAATCCGGGCCTGTGTGCATCTGATTTTATTTTCACGTTATTTGTATCGCCAGATGATTTTTAAAAGCGGTACATTTTCCTTTGCGCAAATCCTGTTTCATTCATTAGTGTTTGTACTAGCAATTGTTTCATATTGAGAATCAGCAATGGAAAACAAGATTTTTTTTAATGAAATTATTGACACTATTATTGGAAAAACATGTTCATAACCTTACGGGCCCCCCAAAGCTCCGGGCCCCGGTACTAGAGGCCCAGTATTCCCCCAAACGGCGGCCCTGATGGCAACTTAAAGACACATCAAAACTTCAAAAGAATTGTTACAGCAATAAAATCAAGCAGCAAATATGATTTAAAAAAAAAGACTGGTCAATATAATACAAAGAAAAATTACGTTATGATATTACTGATAACATTTTTCTTGCTCATGATGAAAAATAATTATGTAACGTTAAATAATGTAGTTTTTATTCATATGCTCATTGTATATATTTTTTCTTTGTGAATATTTTAAAGAAAAGTTTTCTATTTAAGTCAAAGCTGCAAAAAATTGGCGTTTAGACTTCATCTAAAATTAAAACTTTTTCTATTTTATTATTTTATTTTGAAGTACTATTTGAATGTTCATGAAAAGTTCATTAAGTTAAGTGCACAATAAAAAAGTTAATGCGCCACGAAGTGTTGCATAAAACCCTTCTGAAAGTACAAAAAAGATTTTGTTTTTTAAAAATTATGTCTGGTGGTAAATAATAACTAAATAATATAATGTTTTATTTACCTTTCATAATATGTCTACGTACCGCAAAAAATTGATAGAGCTACAAAAACTAACAATTACATAGAAGTTGCATATTTATAAGGTTATTAACTTATCCGGCCTCCTTTATTACTGCTTTTTATTTAAATGTAGCTTCCAGTGGCAAAAAAGATCCCCACCTCTGTTAGAGACAGATAAAATATTTAGAAGAGATCATCAATTTCATCTCACCTGTTCTGTCTTAAGATTCCGTGGTGATATAGAAACATTACCATTAGTGACTAAATTAGTTGCATTTCCATTTGATGGTATAGCTTCAACTAGCCCATCACAACTCTCCTCTGATTCCATGTTTTTTCATGAGAATGACATCTAGAAAAAAAAAACACCAAAAGGTTTATCTTTGAAGGCAAACAAGCTTTGTACTGTAAAAAAAGCTGCATCACTGAAGAGCAACAAGAAAGCAATGTTACACTAACGTACAAAATATTCCTAATGAAATAGATTCAAATAAGCAGTTTGATCAAGAAAACCTTGATTTAGTCAAAAGAAAGAAACTTTTATAAATTTTTAATTTTAATATTTTGGATATAAGAACCAACTTTTGGGAGGTCTTCGCTCTCTGTACATGAAATATCTACTGTGATTGCCTCCAAATAGATACTTTAGAGTAAAAATGCACAAGGTGAAAAGATCGTTAAAAAGCCAATTTAATTTTGGTATAGCTCTGACTCATCATAAACCTATCAAAATAATTCCAAAAAACAAGTTTTTGGCCGATACAGTCGAACATTATTACCATTATCAGAGTTTTTGTCATTACTATTCTTAAAAAAAGAAGGGGGGAATTAAACCCTGATTTACATTACAAAATAAAAAAAACTACCAAGTTTCTTGCCGTAACTGGCAAGAAACAACTTCCCAACCTGCAGGAGTTCAGAGTAAAACAAGCTTTAGGTTTGGACGGTCTGTTGGACTTTAAGAGAGTTGTGGAAGCTTACGCACGGATTGTAAATAGATGAAGGAAAAAAGGTCTATTAGTGACTAATTTAACATACACAAAAATACATCACAACATATAATATAAGCAAGAGAGAAGGAAGAATAAAAATAACTTTAGAAAATGACAATAGGTTAAAGCAGTGAATAACCGCATCTAAGCAAGGGCTAAGGCAGAAACATGCAATACACCGCCAACTCGTTCATTTCGATCCATGGACTGCAGTTTTGGGCTCATGCCCTTACCAGCATGGAATGCGAAAGTGAACGAGTTGGAGGCAAAAATCCTCTCATAGAGCAAAGAGAGCCGAAAAAAACTTGGTAGCTAATGTGAAATTAGAATACCAGCGAGCGACCGCACATGGGAACGGTACGACTCGAAAATTTTTAAGGCAGAGCTCGGGTAAAAAGCAGTGAATAACCGCCCCAAAGCAAGGGCTATGGCAAAACTTAAATTACTATTTTGTTTAAACGTTCAAAGTGGAACTCAATTCAACAGGGGTTTCTTCTTAAAACTGATGGATTTCGGAAATAGTCAAAAGGAATGTTTTTCGTTCCTGAAAAGGGAACTCTACAGGATATGCAGTTAAGACTTTCTCTTAACGAGTTCACAAGTTAGGGACATTTCATTTCCCATTGACTATTTCATAAATTAATAAATTTTCTACATTAAGACTGAACATTTTTTAATGTTGTTATCCACTGGGAAATGGAACTGAATAATTTAGTTAATTCGCCGAATCCATTTTAACTGCCAAATCGTTAGCTGCTGCGGAATTAATATGCAAATACCTATCTTTATTGGAACATTAAATTACAATTACAATCCTAAAATTTTCTTAATGCAGAAAATTAACCTACATTGAAAGAGGTTGGTATTTGAGACGTCCAAAAGTGATTTTGAACAAGAGATAATTTTTACAGTTCAAAATGTCTTCAACTGTCCAGAAGAAAGCTAAAGGGGTCTAATTTAATCTATTTTTATTGCAATATCAGTGATCGATAAAGCATATTCTTAGTAATAAATATATTACAATATCTTTTCTGAAATGTTAATTAAAAGGTAATAAATTTGTGTAAAAAGCTTTTATTTAGTCACATTTAAGACAAGTCAGTTATCTACTTATATTAAAAACTGAGTATCTTTCTAACTTTCTTTCTAACTATCTTTCTATGTCACGCTTCTTTTTCCTGAACGCCAATGAACTGAAAGTCGAACCAGGTACCGATAGATAGGTAATTTTTCAGGCTTCATTAGTTTCAATTTATATAATTATACGATTTTAATTAGCGAAGATATCAATTAAAAAGTAGTCAAATTTAAAGTGATTAAGCCTAATAAATGATTAAATATGAAATCCTTTGTTGCAAAACGTAGTTGCTATGAAACAGTAATAACAATGATAATGAGAATTTTGAATGAAGGCTTAACTAAATCAAACACGAAACTCATAAGCGGGCCATTTGCGTAGTATTTTTATCGCTAGCTACTTGTAATATTTTGAAACATTCATTTGTTGAAAAGCCATCAACTTATATTAAAAACTGAGTATCTATGACTGTTTTTTTCCTTTGAGCGAGCTGAACTTACTGAAACTTTCCTCACCATCTTGAAGGCGCGAAGTGTCTGTGCAGCATCTCAATAATTCGAATAATTTTTTTATGTAGGAAAAAAGTAAAGGCGTGAAGCGCCTATTAGCAAGCCGCCTTGGCGGGGAGTAGTTTCTTGAAATTTTCCTCACTACTTTCAAGGCACGAAGTGCCCGTGCAACGCCGGGCCATGTGCGTGGTATGTCTTGAAATCTGATGAACCTTAAATTATATCAAATAGTATAACATCAGAATGAGGTAAAAGTTAGGGAGGCGAGGACGTTATGCACCAACATGCTGCAGGAAGCTAATCTAGCTGCCCTGGCAGCTAATATTACATTATATTTCGAACCCTCTATTTTTCTTAACTTTGGAATCGCAAACCGTTAAAAACTTAATTTTAAAAAAAAACCCAGTGAGGTCTATAAAATTTCATTTTCCTTATAATTATATTGTTTTTCATAAAGGGAAAAAAAATTCTTTTACAGACCACTAAAAGTTTGTAAAACGTGCTTACGGAAAGAAGAGATTGGTAAATAAAAATTTATTTCATCCAAGAAAATAAACTTGAGAAACATCATAGAAATTATGAAAATTAATTATGAAATACATTATAAAAATAGCACATAGGATAGTATATTCCTTTTTTGCAAGTTTTGGAAATTTATCCAGGACTTTGCTAAGGACTGGTGCTGGACCAACAGTTGATCATCACCGATAATGCATACTGTACAGTGGCATATGTGTTAGAATTTTGGAGGGGGCCCATATGAACAGGCTTAGCCCCCCACCCTCCCCCAGCTCATTCTTTCCTTTTTTTTTGCAATATAAATATTTTCAAAAAGGAAGTTGTAGTGCTAGATCTTCAATTTTTTCAGAGGTTGAACAATTTTTTTGAGGTGATAAAAAGAGATTAAAAGGGAGGATTCAGCTCACTTCGGAACTGTTTTTCAGAATTGAAGTTAATTTTTGGTTGCCTTTGACGTCAGGGGCTTAAGGACCCTTAGGAAACTTTCTTAAAACTGAAATTACAATAATGGACTACCTCTGGTAGTACGGTTACGGAAAGGGTGGAGGTTCGCAAACTCTCCTCGGGAATCGTTTTTAATTAATATCCTAAAAATCCATTTAGGCTATCTTTAATGACATTGAGAAAAAGTTTACAATAGGAGAGTTTCCCAAAAATTTGGTGATATTAAAGTTCTAAAAGCGTAACTTTATGCTGTGGCTGGGTCAACAGGAAGGGGATGAAGTGGTAGGGCGCTTTCTCTCTGAAACTTTTCGATGTTCAAGACCTAAAAATGCATTTTTAGATTATGTATGGTATTGTTAGGAGGCGGGAAGGGGTTTAAGGGCTCTCCTGAAAGTTTTTACAGCTTCGAATCTCAAAAATGATACTTAAAACTATCTTTGGTGCTGTTAAGTTGAGGAATTTAGATCTTTTCTAAGAATACATTTGAAAATTAATCTTTGAGGATATTAGACAGCTGACAAAAGAAATCTCTACGAAAAATTGTTCCAACTTTAACTCCTAAAATGTCATTTCAGGCAATTGACTAAATTATTAGAGAAGAGGCTGGAAAAGAGCAAGCATATCCGGTATTTTTTTGTAGATTAAAGTCATATAAATGCAATTTTTAGTTTGCTGATATTGGGAAAGGGAGTGGAGATCAGGTGCTTTCACCTGAACAATTTTTGTAACTAAAGGTATGAAAGTGGAATTTATGGATTGATTTGGTCACGTCAAGGTGGTCATGATCCCCTTTTGATTTTGTGCTTGGAGTTTTTGCTCTAAGATTCCACACTTTGCATAAGGCCCAAATTTCCCAATAAACCCGGTATTAGAAAGCATCTATGCTTGCATTTTGCAACTGGTGAAGAGATAAATGCTGCAGGCTAGAGATGAGCCGGGCTCGGACCGAGCCCGTACCCGAGACAGACTCGGGCCCTTTAACTTCAAGCAGCTTTCGGGCTCGGGCTCGATTAAGATAGTCATATTAAGATAGTCAGTATTTATAGAAATACAACATTCACGGAATAAAATATTGGGGTACTTAAAGAGCGTGAGAAGTTTTTCTTAGTGGCAGAATTGCTTTGTTCAGGAAGAGTTTCAGAGAAATGACATCTATCACCTTATCTCCCACTCCCATACATCATTTCTCAGCTTCCGCACATCGGAAAGCAAGCGATTTGGGCTGGGGTTGTAAATGGTCAGTAGAAAGTGGATGCTAAGTTCTATAAAGTAATAGGACTTTCACTTTAAAAAAAAGAAAAAAATTACAAATGGAATTTTCATTCTATTTCATTTTTTTGTTTAAATGCATGTTAGTTAAAATATGGGACAAAGATATTGCGTGGTAATTTTAATGTTTCTTTTTTGTGCTTTTTTGCTTTCTGTGATGTGAAAAACTTTTTTTTTTTTTTTTAATATTTAAAAGTGTTTCAATTGATAATTGCTGCACATGAAAAATTAAAATAATAATAATAATAATTCAAAAAGATAGCACCCAAATATAATATATTTGCGATTGCTATTACGATATACCATATGGCAGTGCATCCCAAGTGGAAATTAAAAATATTTATTGATGTTTGATACACTCGGGCTCGGGCCGGGTCGGGCTCAAAACAAGACAATATCACTCGGGCACGGGCGGGCTCGGATTAAAAATTCTCGGGCTCGGGCCTTCAAAAGTGAGCCCGAACTCATCTCTACTGCAGGCCCCTTTCTAGCTTGGCTGTACTCTCGTAGTTTTTTTTTTTTTCTTAGTTAAAAGCTTGGAAATTACTTCTCAAAAAATTCTAAAATTAAGTTTAATTTAGACTTTTTTCTAGATTTTGGGAGGGGCCTGGGCTTCCTGAGCCCAACCCTTATATACGCCCTTGATACTGTAAAACTGTAATAACAAGGTATATGAAATAGTTTAAAAGACAGCCAATCCTATTATGTTGTACTTACTGCATAGATCTTGACAGTTAATGTTATGGTCTCCAAACAGTTAAAATTGAGTAACATAGCATGTTCAGGCAGCATTGATAAGTTAGCCTTTATGTAGTTTTATGGCAGTAGTCACTTACTCGAAAGTTGACACGCTTCAATTAATGTAATATTTTTTCCAGAGGCTTTCCTAATTTTTACAAAAACTACCCGCTTGAATGGGCCAAGATAAAAATTTAAGTTATGCATACGGATTTCAATATCTTTACTGCTCATCTCTTAAATTTGTACATGAATAAAGCTTTTGTTTGATAAAAAAAAAAAAGAATGTATGCATGCGTTACCTCAAAAAAAGCAAAAATATAATGAGGAATTAAGAATGCTTCTAAAATGCAATTTAAGATTTAAAAAGAAAGTGTATATGATGATCAGTACTGTACATAGACTTCACCGTGTCCCCCGCAAGATTTGTAAGTGTGCCCCCCACTCCCCATTTTAACTTTTAACTGTTAAAAAAATTTCACATGTAACACATAGTGCTAGTTTTTTAGATCGTGCTCTCCATCCCCTTGCACCGCAATGCACTCCATTGTGTGTATCATTATTCAATTCACAGTAATTTTAACACTAGAACTTATCCTATACCAAAATAATGTAAAAACGTCCAGTTTTAAGCTTAATTTTTTTATAAAATTTAGTACAAAGTTCTGTTGATGACATATTTCTCCCTAAAATAAAAATTCTAGACAAAAACAAAGCCAAACAGCAGTTAATAAAATCTTGGAGATTAAAAGTGTGAATATTAAGCAAACTTTCATGCATATTTCCTTTTGAGCACATCGAAAATTTGAAAATCCTTTAAGAATTTTTTGAAAAATTTAAAACCTTGCTTGAAACTTGTTATTTGAAAAAAAAAAAAATAATAATAATCTTGAGTTGAATGTGCAAGGCCCTAAATTGCTAAAGTATAAATTAGTGAATGAAAACATTTTTCTTAAAATGTGCCAAGTTGTATGTATAATTTTTAGCATTTCATTCCAAAAACTTAAAAGATGTATTTCTCAATTAGTGTTGTAGAAACACTGAGCAGATAAACAAAGAATTTTTTTCGAACTGCTTAATAATTTTACATATGAGAAGCATTTATTTTGGAAATTGCATATTACTGACAAAAAAATAATTTAAGACTTTTTAATAAGCATTCATAACACATGGCCCAAAAAATAACTGATTCGAAAGAAAGCAAGAAATGCCAATTTAATGTTTCTTCGAAAAGAAAAAGACCCATCGAAAATAGCACCAAATGGTGAATTTAAAAACAACGGAGAACGAAAAAAAAAAGCAATCGATCGCCAGAAGCCGTTACGTGAATTCCTCTTTTATTCAACACTTATTGCATGAACTGATAATCAAATGATAATGCTCAATTAACATGTCACCGCAAAGATGTAAACATTAAGAAAATATCATAACAAGCAAAAAATATAACTTATCACAATTTATTTCAATTTGCATATGCAAATAAGTATATTTGTAACTTGCGAGAACATCAAACAATAAATTATGCAAATAACGGAAACATGAAGCACATGTCAAGACAAATTTTGATCAACAGCAAAAACGCGGGAAACAGAATCTATCAACAATCTATAAAGTCGTCCGATAATTTAGCATCACTGCATCACTAATTACAATAATATTATCTCGAACAAGGACTATCTAGCACAAATCAACCTATCAGCAGGCAAGCCGGCCTTTCCACCTTCACTATCAACCACAGCTCTCGAAATAAACAACATTTCATACAAAAATTATAAATTATAATAACCACATAATTTTTTTCATTTTTTAAACGTTTAAGAAATAAATAAAGCTTACGTTATGCGATGGAAGATGAGGGAATGTAAGATTTCAGATGAAAAAGATGTCCATCAGTTTAAACTCTTCTTAACCCTCATGGCCAAATGCTTAGTTGACGCAGTCCATGCCCACCGCACTATAAATTATGATAATATCATAAAGTCAAACAAAACCACGCGCTGCTTGTTTACTTCATACTTTACATCCACGAATTGTTGATATCAGTGTTGCAGATTAAGAAACTGTTTTATCAGTCAGATTATAAACAAATATCAAATATTACTAATTTTCTTTCAAGCAGCGTTACTTGGTGCTTTGTTAGGATGGAGTCCGGTTTGGGGGTCGTATGTACATTAAAAGTAAAATAATACAAAGAAATTCTTGGATTATTTACAATTCAAAAGTGCATTTACAACTCAAGAGATGTTCAATTGGAACAGCTATCTTGGTAATTTATAAAAGAAATGATTGTCAGACTTGTCTGGCATTCTTAGAAGCTTTCCGTTTCTTTTTACTTTAATTTCCAAAATCACTTGATAGTGCAACGATTTTTAGAGAAATTGTATTTGGAACTGGGTCCCGAGCAAACTTCACAAGTGTGCATCCGCGAGGTTAATAGAATCCTTAAAGCAAGAATTATTTTCTATTTCAAATGAAGCTTTTGAAAGCTATTTCCTGAGAAAATTTCAATTAACGTGTTAAATGTTAGAAAATTGCGCTTTCATTATTTTTGTTGCAAAATAAAAAGCCAAAAATGATAATCATTAGAATGTGATTTGAACGAAGGAGCGTTTTGAATAGTAATGTAAACAGAAGGGGTGGTGTCATTTCGTAGCATGTTATGTTATGGAGGCAGTGGAAGATGAACCAAGTGCAGTTAATGAGGTAACATAAATTTATGCATTAATAGATTAATATCTCAGTGCGCAATAAAGGCGAAGCGAGTATGATTGTCGTGTTCATCTGTGCTCTGTTTGAAATTTGTTTTTTGTGCTTCTGAATTGTTCGAAAGTTGTGAGAAATAAATGTGTGCATATCAGATAAAGATTAAACAATTCAAAAATATTTCCAAACGCTGATTTTTAAAAATTCGTCTGGCTCTTAATATGTTCCTTAAAAAAAGTGTGTGTGATTAAAAATATTTCCATGGTTAGTACGAACGCCTATATTTGTTGCAATGCGCGTTAGTTTCTCTTAAGTGTTTCATAATTTTAGTCTGAAAAAATTGTTGGCCTTCAAGCTTCTGCTTAGGGTAATAAGCACTCTGATTTTCAATCACACTTGTTAGTTGTTACTACGGAAAAAAAAAAGTGGGAGGGTGGAAGTGTCACATGTTTTTGAAATGTATTAAACGTACATGCCAATACTTCAAAGCATTATCCTCCAATAACTTATTTTCGTGGTAATTTAAACAGTTTTAAAGAGGAAGATGTATTGCAAAATTCACTACACGGCATTAATGATCTTATAGTGTTCAGTAGCACCTGAAATTTCGAAAATTGCCTTTTAGTTTAAAAATGTTTTTGAGTATAACAGTTAGTCTCGAATTATTTTTTGATTTCAACAAAAACCTGATAGTAATTTTATTTTTCTTTGACATTTAAATTGTACAGCAATTTGACTGCTAGCTTTTGAAAGGAGGTGCAGTGAAACTATTAAATAGTGCCAATAAACTTTAATTATTTAAAATTTTTATATGATGTATGTATGCATGGTTTAAAAGACATCTCTGTAATGTGTGGATCATCAAACGTTGCTAAACAAAAATATCATACTCCGATGGATAATCTTCTGTTATAAACGCTTTAATTTAGCAGCTGAAAGTGTCTGTTTCGTCTTTAAATAAAAAGCAAAGCCCTGTTGTAGAATTAAATTTCAAATCAAGTCCAATCAACAATTCTTAGTTTTACAGGGGTGATTGTATTCCGGCATTTTACCATATTTCCGGTATTTTCATGATTGATTCTGGTATTTTCGTGTTCGAGAATACCGGAAATAAAATATTTTTAATTATGCTCTTATCTTCCCACCTCCGGATTTTTTTTTTCTTTTTCGAATTTGCGATGATTATACCGATAATTATTAATAATATTCATCAAATAGAAATGTTAAGAGGAAAAATCTAATTGTTTTTTTACCTTACTAAATTATTTTATTTGCATCCGATATGAGAATCAAAATTTTCTCACTTTTGAACTTTTGATGCTTATTATTACCCTTAGTTAGGAGACAAATAAATGAAAACTTCTTTACCTTATAAATGCTTTCGCACAACATACAGTAATTCATTAGACTTTTGCTTTCTTAACACTTTCCGGTCTAAGCCCGAGCTCAGCTCGGGGTCAAGTTTGAGCTACTGTTGCTCTGAAAATACGGGTTTTTCTCGTTTCAATCCTTTTTAGATATTATCTATGGACCTTTTACTTTCTTAAAAAAATATGGATGTCACCACCAATCAGAATTAACTGCAGGAGACGCTATAGAATCGAGGCTTATACGAACTTATTGCGAACCATGTGGTATTGCTCTTTGTGCAAATCCGTGTTTTGAAATGTACCACACCAAAGCAAATTTTGCAAAATAATGTGTATTTAAAAATTAAATCTTTTTTTAAATATTTGTTCAAGATTTCGGTAAGTTTTTAATTAAATTTACCTATTTTCATGGTCAAAAATGATATTTTCCTATGCGGAACTTTTTTTTCAAGCTCTAAACATGCATTTTTTTGACAATTTCTTACTAAATATTAATTGTTGTTTCACTTAAATAGGTCTTTCATCATGAAAAAAAACATTTTGAAGTATTTAATAAAATTAAATTACCAACGTTAACTTTTTCCGAGTATTTTTTAAAAAACCACGAAAAGCGACAAAACCCCCCAGTTTGGAGGGAGATGTGCGTTCGAAAAGGCTCAGACCTGACAGTGTTAAAATATTTTTTTGGAAATAGTTGCTCATCACCAGCTCAAAATTAACTTAATTACTTATTTACAATTTAATTAAATTAAATGCATGTACAATATTTTGACTACAAACTATTTGAATATATGAAATGTGTTAGTTTATGAAAGGAAATTATTAGGAATGTATAATTATAAAATTAGATGTGCTTATGTAATAGGGGCCTTGGTTTTAAAAAAAACACTCCCCCCCCCCCACACTTTTTCTTTAAAACTTTCAGGTACTTTTTTATGAACTCGCAATCACCCCTGGTTTTAGTTTAAAATGTTTACTGTCTATTGAGTGTAATAAGTGGAGAGTGGAGTTTATCAAAATTGAAATTATGCAATAAAATTTTCTAATGCTTGACAACTTTTCTAGATAGGTTGTAAAGTCATTTGTCTTCTTTTTATATGCTCTAGATTAATTTATAGCTTTTAAAGAATATTTTACTTTTTATGTTGCTTTTTTCCCCTTCTTTTTTAACTGGTATGAACTGTTCAAGTTCAATTGTCTTGTATTTATCGACAATTTCTGTCTTTGAATATCTTTTTTACATCGTGAAAAGGCCTTTGCACTTTAATCTGATGTGGAAAAATTGCTTTAGCGGTGATGTTCATAAATTTCGATTTTTATTCGAACCTTCTAAAAATTCCCTTCAACCTTCCCATTTGTGATTTTAATCATTTAAGGTTTCGCTGGCCTGTAGGAATTAATGAGAAAATTTGAGTGCGAAAAGTTCTAGTTCTGTGATACCAAGTTTTTTTTATAATTATTATTATCTTAAAATTTGGAAGGAAAGCAGATTTTGAAATTTCCATCTTTTAATGATTTGACTACCGTAAAATCGAATATGACTACCGTAACCTCCCCCTTGAGTATACCCCCCCCCCTTATTTGTATAAATAGAAATTTATCTTAAATCCCAAATATACTTAAACCTCGATTATAACCCCCCTCCTGAAATGTATCTGTTTAGTTTTGAAAAGGAGGGGGGTTACTTTCAAAATTTTACAGTATATTGCTTCTGAGAAGTGTTGCAACGACTACAGTAAAATGTTAGGTACCGTAAAGTCGGGTGACTTGGACCCACAAGGAGGTTACTTGAGCCCACAGTAAAATGATAAAATCTGGGTTTGGTACTAGCATTAGAGACTGCAGAGTGCTTCTACCTAGAGAAGAAACGAGGAACTATGTGCAAGTCTTCAACTAATAAGTACCAAACCTAGATTTTATCATTTTACTGTAATGGGCTCAAGTAACCCCTTAGGGTCCAAGTAACCCGACTTTACGGTAACAACTAACTTTTACATGGATACTATTTCAGATGGAAGAATCGGAAGAAGAGACAAGTTCTGAAGATTCAGAAGAAGAGGTATATGTATTTTCATTGTAACTCATAGTGCTATTTTTTCTGAATTGTTTACCCTCAGACCGCAGGGGGCTGGGCACGTGGAGTGCTATTTACATAGCTGCCAACTCCCCTGATTCGTTCGAGACTCCCAAACTTCAATGCTTCCTCCTGACCTCTAATGCAGTAGACATCTCC
Source organism: Uloborus plumipes (assembly GCA_038373865.1). NCBI lineage: Eukaryota > Metazoa > Arthropoda > Arachnida > Araneae > Uloboridae > Uloborus > Uloborus plumipes. The sequence continues at coordinate 68,092 of JAXGGA010001662.1, forward strand.
CAAATTTTCATCAAAACAACAAAATTCCCAATAAAGGGATTTTTCAGTGACTAGTATTACGAGAAAAATTCTTACGGGAAAAGTTCCTGATTACCAAGACGAAACCTTTTTGTAAGCAAGTATATATATTTGATCATTTTTAGAACCTCTTTATTTTATTTTCTTTGTTTTTAAAACTTTTATTTCTAAAGATAAATCATAAAACATTACTGTTTTTTTTTTAAATAAATATTTGCCAGGGGTGATTGTGTTCCGGTACTTTACCGGATTTCCGGTATTTTTATGATCGATTTTGGTATTTGCATGCTCGAAAATACCGGAAATTAGATATTTTTAATCCAGATTTTTGCCCCCTTTCTCAAATTTTTGGTGATTATACGATTATTATTTAATATAGTCATCATTTCGCATTTTCGATGCTTGCTATTCCTTGCTGAAAGGCAAGCAAATTACATTTCTTTTCATTTTAATTAACTCATTGAAACAAGAGTTTTAAACAAAATTCCATGCTCTGTAAGTGTGAAACAGGGGTGATGGTTTTCCGGTATGTTACCGGATTTCCGGTATTTTCATGGTGGATTCTGGTATATTCATGTTCGAAAATACCGGAAATAAAATATTTTTAATTATGCTTTTATCTTCCACCTCCGGAATTTTTTCTCTTTTTCGAAGTTTCGGCGATTTTTCCGATAATTATTAATAATATTCATCAAATAGAAATGTTCAGATGCCATTCTATTTTTTTTACTTTAATAAATTATTTTATTTGCACCTTTTTATATTTTAATGCCTTCATTTAAAAAAATGCAATCTATTTGCATCCAATATGAGAATCGAATTTTTCTCATTTTTTATGCTTATTACCTTTAGTTAGGAGATAAAGAAATGAAATATATTTTTATTTGTATTAAAAAACCATAACTTTAAATTCTTGAGTGAAATTCTGTGTCTTTTATGAAAATCAAAATGTCAAACAGTTTAAAAATTAAAGCTCCAATTTGAATGTGTTTGTTTATGAAAGAAAATTAATTACTCTTTGTGTATAATTATGAAATTAGGTGTGCTTAAGTAATAGGTGCCTTGGTTTAACCCCCCCCCCCACACACACAAACATTTTCTCTTTAAAACTTTCAGGTATTTTTTTATGAACTCCTAATCACCCCTGGTGTAAAATGTCAAGAACTTAAATGCTTAATCTCTGGCTGAATTTTGTTTTTGTTATAATAATTTAAGTTTTTTAACACATACATAACATCTTTAAATAGTATTTCACTTCAGTGTTAATAAGTATGAAATCTTTGACTCTGGTCATATTGTATTAATTAGGAGATTTATAGGTACTACATCTAGATAAATTCTTTTCCAAATTTTCAGTAACAAATGCAACTTTCATTAACTATATTATATTAATATTTTCACACAACCAACAGTAATTCTGTTAGACCTTGACTTTATCTTTAAAATATTTTTTGGAGGTAATTTGTACAACACCAGCTCAAAAGTAACTTTATTACTCATGTATAATTTAATTACATGCATGCACAATATTTTGACTAAAAACTATTTGAAACTTTTCGAATATATGAAATGTGTCTTGTTTGTTTATGAATGGCAATTTTTTATTAAATATGTATAATTATAAAGTTAGGCGTGCTTAAGTAACAGGGCCTTTGGTTTAAAAAAAACGTTGCAAGCCCCCCCCCCCCCCCAACACACACGCACATTTTCTCTTTAAAACTTTCAGGTATTTTTTTATGAACTCACAATCATCCCTGATATTTACCTTCTGCGAGGAATATCAAGGATCACATACTGTCAGCCCCTCTTAAACGAATACTGTTGGTTCCAAGAAATGGTGAAGAAAATTACTTATGTTCATACAAGGTTCTAAGTTCTTAATCTTATTAAGGATAAGATTTCAAGATTCTTTATTTTTATTCTTCTCATAGTACAACTACTTCATGCAAACATAGTTGCGTTGATGCATTACGTAAACAGCATCATTCAATTCAGGAAACAAAAAACAAGTAGAAGGAGTGCTGCAGCAAAAGCGGTTACAGTTATATACAAAAACCAAGTGCAGAGTTAATTTGCATATAATAGTTTTAACAAATGGTATTTAATTAAGTGGGTATTTGTTCAAGCAGGGATCTTTAACATTGCATCTATGGGCATGGGAAATATTCAGTTCCAAGATATTTTATTCGTATAAGCAAAGTATTAGTTTTTCCTTTACTCAATAAAGCAGGCCTGACAGCATGAGATAAAAGAAGCTTATGCTTATTTTGAGACTTTTGGTTTTTGTTTTCAAAACTATAAAAGTTGAACAGGGGTTCCTGCTGCTAGCGTGCGAGATTGCATTATTCCCGCAAAGTGTTTTAAAATTCCTCTCAATAAAAATCCCTTTGCATACTGTTCCTGCTGTTCAACCCAGTGGACATTTGTTAAAATGATTGGAAAATTTTTTCCATCTCGTTTTTTTATTTTTCAAAGTTATTTTTAGAAGACAGCCAGTGTAAATTGAATGGCTGATGATAATTTTCGACTGCTGTCTTATTATTATCAACGAACAGAAAAATCTAGCAATTTTGCTGCAAAGAAATGACCCGGGATTGCTTTAACTGAAAGTTCAAACACTTTTGAAATTTTGAGCTCATCTTTTGCTATTAGTTGTGTACAGGGCCGTCGCTAGCTGAAATATCTGGGGGGGGTGTTGAGAATTTGGCGGCCCTGGGCTCATCATATAGGGGGGGGGGGTGAGGGCAGTGGCGTATATAGGTTTTTTATTTCGGAGAGGGCCCATATAATCAAGCTTAGCCCCCCCCCCCCCCCCAACTTTCTTTTTTTTTTTCGCTAACTGTAAGACAGGTAGAAATTTTCAAATTGAATTAAAATATTGTAAATTTTGGAAAAGATAGAAAATTACGAAGTTTTAGATTCCCTCCAAAACTTTTTTCAAAATTGAAATTATTTATGCTACCTTTGATGACGTTGGAGGATCAAGACTCCTCTGGGAAACTTACTGAAACTTAAATTCTAAACACGCAATTTCAGGCTATCTTTAGTAACGATAAAGGAGATGAGAAGACTCGGGGCATATCTCCTGAAATATTTTGACACTGAAGCACAACACAGGATATGAGTTGAAAAATCATCTTCTGTTCTTTTACTCTATCATGAAGCACAATTTCGTGACAGAGTAAAAGAAAAGAAGATGAGTTTTTTTTTTTTTGAACAGAAGTCTCATTTAAGTTATCTTTGGGAAGTTTAGACCATCTTTGGTAGTAACGTTAGCAAAGACTCTCCCCCGAAATGTTTCGAAACTAATGTTTTAAAAACGTTTTTACTTAGGTTATCTTTGATACCGTCAAGAGAAGAGGCAGGATTCGGGAGCTGTGCCCCGAAATTTTGCGGCATTGAAGCTTCAAAAGTGCCATTTCAAACTCTATTTTTTGAAACTGAAGGTTAAAAATGTTACTTTTAGCAGAGGTGCTCATTACCCCCAAGAGCAAAAACTTATCATCCAAGAATTCCACGAAGATCCCTCAAAAAACGAGCCCGCGTGTTGCTCTAGAGCCACACGTGAAAGAAAAAGAAAATAAAAACTTTTAAAAACGCCCCTTAAAAATAATTCAATAGCGCCGTTTACGCCATGATTCTTGATAGGAACAACTGCTTTTAGGCTTTGTCTGACAACATTTAGGATAGTAAAAGGATTTAGGGACTCTTCCGGAAATTTTTGCACATAGAGACTGTAATTCGGGAGCTCTTACTTTTCTAAAAACACATTCTAGAGCTAAAGACTATAGAAAAGTAAAGGGGATATCAACTACCATTAACTGTTTGAATTTTAGATCTCTAAAATACCATTTGAGGCAATGCTTGACCAAGATATTGAAGACGAAGCGGGAAAAGAACCCTCTTCCGAAAATGTTTGGATATTGAAGTCTTGAAACTGCAATTAAATTACACGTTGTAAAAGCGAAATTTTAAGATATCTTTGGACTCTTTAAGGGGGGTCATGAGCCTTCTTTGAATTCATGCTTGGTGGATATACGAGCCTTGAATTCCTACCCTAAACCTGCCACTGAGAAGGCACTCTATTCTTTAATTTCATCACTGGTAAAAAGATTGAAAATTACGTGCCCTTCTAGTTCGGCCGGCTTGGACTTAACCTCTTTCCGATTTTTTTTTTTTGTTCAGCTGAAAGCTTGGAAATTATTTGTGAAAAAACTAAAACCGAAAATGATTGCAATTTATTTTAAATTTCTTGCTGGGAGAAATACTCACTCTTTATTTCTTGCGGGGGAGTAATGATTACACTTTATTTTAAATTTATTGAGTGTAGCGTTATTTTAAAAACTCTTATTTTCAGGGCGAGGACTCAGTCACCTTTCTCACCTTTAGTCACCTTTTGAAATTTTGGTCACTTTTTGTCACCTTTTGGAATTTTAGTCACCTTTTTAAACCTTTCTTGAAATGTGTTTTAGAAAAATCCATTTTTGATTCATAAAATTTTTGAAAAGTATGAATATTCTTTTTCTTACCTGAAAATAAATGGAATTTTGGAAAAAAAAAAAAAAAAGCCCTGCGATGCTGGGGCAAGCAAAAATCTTTAGTGCAAAATGTAGCACTTTTTGTTGGTTTCTTTTAAAGAAATTAATAACTTAAAAAGGTAGTTGTTTTTCTTTAACTGTTCTGCTTGTTTGTTTTATCATATGCAAATCAAAGTGGCTTGCTGAGATGTTGCTGTTGTTATAGATTTCTCTGGAAGTGCAGAGTAAGGATTTTTCTCCCTGCTATGGACTTAAACATAAAGGAAATAATAATAATAGCAATTATCAGCAGAATGAACTTAGAACTGCTAACAGATAGCTAGGGTTGGAGAAAAAATGGGATTGCTTCTGGGTAGAGCGATCAGCTATTTAAAATTAAAATTATTTACATCTGAGGTCTTTGGTGCGTCTTTGGGTCTTTTTGACCTTATTTTGGCAGAATTTTCTTTTTTAATTTCATTATCTTTTTTTAATTTCATTTATTTATTTATTTTTTTTTAAATACTTACAAGGGTGGTGTTTTAGTTATATTCAGGAATTAATGTATTTTTGCGTCTGTTAATATTGGAAGCCTGGTATTGTTTGTTTTGCTATGTTTCCCTACCGTATTTTTTCTCCGAATTTTTGGCGTATATGTCGGTGATTATTAATGACATTCATCATATAAACCTGATGAAATATAGCTTTAAAATTTTTGACTTTAACAAATTATTAAAAACCGTTTTTATATTTCTGATGCTTTCATTTTGAAAAAAAGCGATCTCTGCATCCGATATGAAAATCGAATTTTACTTACTTTTCAAGCTAATTACTCTTTATTAGGAGTCAAATAAATGAAAATTCGCTTTGTTTTTTGCTCAGATCATTATTTTAAAATTTTTAAAGCAAAATTAACTGTTCTTTTATGAATCTAAATGTTAAACGATCGTTCCATTTTATTTTTGCATTAATTGTGTTAAACAGACATTAATAATATGTTTACAATTGACCTTTAAATGCAATTGTAAAAAAATTCACCAAAAAAAATTATTTTATGTTCCGTTTTTATGTTTTTAATGTCACTTGAATTCAATCGAAAACTTGAATTCACTCGTCACTTTGAAAACTGCAATCTAAGGATCTAAGGAAACTAAATCTTTTTTAAGAGGAAAACAAATGAAATTCATTTTTATTTTTTTTTTAATTCAAAAAAAAAGCAATTTTTTTTTTTTTTCAAAATTGTTTGATTTTCACAAAATTATTTGATTTTTCACAAAATTATTTAGTTTTTCACAAAAAACGGACTCTGTGAAAAATCCTGGACAGGCCCCTGGATTTGGTAAAATGAAAAAGAAAAAAAAAACATTTTCACAGCACAGTGCTCACAAGACTTAAAATATGATATAAAAGTTTTTCTCTCTTCAGTATTGGACATGTGCCACTGTATATTTTCAGAACCCCCCCCCCCCCAATCAAAATACATTACACTTTTATTCATATGAAATAATATCTTCAGTTTTATACTTCAATGTTATTTTATTTTCACCTTGTAAGTTATCATTTTGCTTCAATTAAAGTTTCTGATTTTTCAAATTTTATTTTCTCACTCATTTTGTATTGTCAATACTTTTTAGTGAACATTTATGCTTTGTATTTACAAAGAAACAAGAAAAAGAATGCCGTTTTGCAATGAGCTATTAAAAATATGACAAAAAAAAAATATGTTCATTAAATACATTGTCATTATCTTTACTTCATAATTTCAGGTGTTAATGTAATTGATTTTTAAGAAAAATTTTTGAACATAACATAGAGTTTACACTGAAAGTTTTTAAAAAATATGTCCTAAAATAGTTTATTTTGTTACTTCCAGCCCTATCATATTCATGTTCAGAATCTAAGTCTTTTAAAATAGATGTAGAGACTATTTTGGTGAAAGTCAGAAAAAAGGATAACCGTTTTCTTCTTTTTGAATTCTTAACAAATTACTTTTGGTCACCTTTTAGTTACTTTTTTGTCACTTTTTAGTCACCTTTGTTTTAAAATTTGTCACCTTTCTCACCTTTTTCTAAGACCATCAGCAGTCCTCGCCCTGTATTTTCTGATTGACTAGAAAAAAAGGGGGCATGTGAAGAAAGAGAGAAAAGTAATTTGCTGACTAATAATCTACATGTGTTGAATATTTTTCATTTCAAGATTTCTATTCAAAATGATTAGGATTTTTTCTATGCATTTTCTAATTGAAATATCTTCATTTTCCCAAAACACGTTCTTTTTTCTCTTGAGTTAGTTAAGCGCAACTGCTCCCTGACCCTCTTGGGTTGCACCACTGCCTGGTACCATCTTACGAATTCTCGATTTCGGAGGGGGGGGGCTCGGCCCCCTCCTTAAATGCGCCCTTGGGTGAGGGAGATAGCTTCCCCCGAGCTTTGAAATCTAATATTTTTTAAAAAGGTAGAAGGTGGACGCAATTTTTGTTTTTTGATTTTTTAAAATATAAAATTTGGCGGCCCTCAGCATATATTCTTTTTTTGTTTTTTAATATTGCATCGATCTTATTGAATTATGTATATATAATTTGATTTGTTTTATTAATTTAACTAATTTTAGTTACAGAGGTTCACGTACCTTTTAAAGCTCTCGCACATATTTATACAGTACTTTTTTTTTTCCAAACTGGGCAGCCTATAGTTTCCCGTTTACATGACCCCATGAACGAGAAAATTTCGAATTTTTCGCAACGAATATTGCAGTGAAGGAATCTTAACTATTTTTCGCGGCCCCAATTATTTATTTTTGATAAGTAATAATTGGGGCCGCGGAAAATACAGGACATTTTTAAAAATTCAGGTTTACTGATATTCTTAAGAATGTTCAAATTATTCCGCTTCTCTTTTAAATTTCGTTTAAAGTCCTGAAAATTTTTCTAAAATTTCATTTTAATAATAAAATAAAATCGGCGGCCCCTTTCTTCAGAAAAGTGGGGGGGGGGGTGTGACACCCCCCCCACACCCCCCCTTGCAGACGGCCCTGGTTGTGTACCAAGCAAAGCATATTTTGAAACTCATTTAATCCCAAAGCTGCACCACCACAGATTTTTTTGTCAAGATTATCATATTCAGACTTTTTTTTTTTTTTGATACATTGAGATACATTCTTTAGGGCAACTGAGAGTATACATCATTTGCACTCCATTTAGTAAATAATCGATTTCAAGAAGAGTATCGCCCATGTAGCACTTTGAAAGAGGTTTTAATGTTAACTGGGGCGGTAACTCGCTACTCCAATACTTACCACTGTATTTTGCTCATTAAAAAGTTTTGCGTTACATAAAAATTGCTTACACTTTGTTCAAATAAATATTCATCTGAAATCTTTAAGTTTCAAACTAAACTGAAAAAAATCTCTCTTCGACTCTAAAAAATCCCACTTAAAATTTTGATCAATGTGGGAAGTCCTGCATTACTTTTTTCCCTGTTGTAGATTTATTTTTTATTTTATTTTATTTATTTTTTTTTTTTTCAGTTTAAAAAGGTAAAAAATAGTACAAGGCAGGTTAGGCAGCTATGTTTGAATTGATAAGGAGGTTTTAAATGATAGGGTTTTTCTTTTTGGAGGGGGATTATAACTCGCCTCCATGGTTACAAGCGTTTGTCTAGGTGGGGGTCATGACCCCTCCCTTAAACCGCATAATGCAACCTAAAATTGCATTTTTGAGACTTATAACTCGAAAAAAAAAAAACGCCAAACACGTCCTTTTAGCACAAAAATTGCACTGTGACCCCTCCCTTTTCAAAAATGACCCTTTTATGAACCAGAAGCTGGATCAGCCCTTGCATGGTTGCCCCACTCCCTGTTCATTTTTATATCTGGACATCATTCCTTTTTTCTGTTTAATTTTTCAAACTATTTGATGCATTATTTTCCTGTAAAAATCATATGAATTTTTACTTCTTTTCTATTTTTGATTGCTTTCATAAAAACATACTTATACTTAAATGCAGGAAGTTGAACCCAAGCTCTGCTATGAACGACTAACAAATGATGTTCCAAATATTTTGAGAAAGGATGCGGCTAGTTGTATTTCTGTACATCCAAAGGTAAAAATTGCTGAAAGTCTTATTGCAGTTGACTTGTTGTTATATCAAACTTGTCTTTGAAGTTTTTTTATTTGATGAACTCTTTTGAAAAACATTACCATATCATTTTTATAAGTGAATTAATCATTTTCAGTAGTTAGTTGGTGCCATTATAATTACCAGCTGAACAGATATTGTGAACTTGTTAATTGATTGAATGTTTGCGGCAGTTCCACACCTCACGTGATGCTTCATATATTTCATTTAAAATAATGTAATGAAAAGGTAATTAACAAAATTTTGTTGCTTAGGAAATGACACCCATTTGTGTGATTGTTTAAGAAAAGAAATTTGTCATTACCTATTGCTTTTCAATGAAATATATGAACCATCACATCTGGAACGAAATCTCTACATTTTATGGAATAACCCTATACCTAATTTTTCTAATTATTTCTCAACAATTGAGATATGTTTCAAATACAAATACAAATGCGGCGACCAGCAGCAGGCTCTGGGCCCAACTGGGCTGGTCCTAGTCAAATTAAAGACCCCAATGAAGATCAATGGCCCTCTTAAAGCTATCTACTCCATTGCTCCTTACCGCCTCTTCCGGTAAACTGTTCCAAGTTCCCACTACCCTGCTAAAGTAGTAATTTTTTCGAATTTTCAGGTTAGCCTGAGGTTTAAACAGCTTAAAACAATGACCCCTTGTCCTGCTTTCCGTGCAAAAATCCAACCCTGCGACATCATTCATTTTAATAAATTTATATAGCTGAATCATGTCCCCTCTGGTTCTCCTTTGCTCAAGACTATACATATTAAGCATTCTAAGTCTGGAATCATAGTCTAGATTAGAAAATCTGTTTACTAACCTTGTAGCCCTTCTTTGTACCCTTTCTAATACATTAATATCTTTCTTCAGGTAAAGAGACCAAAACTGAACAGCATACTCCAAATGAGGTCTTACCAGACTTCTATATAGAGGCAGAAGAACCTTTTTAGATTTGTTTGAAATAGATCTATTAATAAACCCAAGCATCCTATTGGCTTTGTTACTAGCTATGCTACACTGTTGGCTAAACTTGAAGTCCTGATTTATTAAGACACCTAGATCCATAACATTATCTGCTTTACTAATGACTGAACTCTGTAAATAATAGCTTGTATGCTTATTTGCATGACCTAAATGCAACACTTGACATTTCCCAACATTAACTGCCATACCCCACTTGTCTGCCCATTTGGTAATATGATCCAAATCCTGTTGCAACTTATTTACTTGTTCGTCGTTTTCTACAACCCCCATAATTTTTACATCATCAGCAAAACAATTCATGTTTCCAGAAACATTTTCATGAATATCATTCATAAAAATAATAAACAAAAGGGGACCTAAAACTGATCCTTGGGGTAGCTAACTTAAAACCTTAAAACCTCACTCCCTTTAGAATGGTTACCCCTAACAACTACTCTTTGTTTCCTTTCTGTCAACTAATTTCTAACCCAAACTAGAATTTTACCCCCTATTCCTATATCAGCTAATTTACTGAGTAGTGCTACATGAGGCACCTTGTCGAAAGCTTTTTGAAAATCTATGTAAACACATCTACACTCTTTTTGTTATCTAAAGCCATGGTAACCTTGTCATAGAAATGTAATAAATTAGTGGCACACGATTTACCTTTTCTGAAACCATACTGCAAACTTGTCAACAGCCCATTATTTTCTAAGAAGTTCATAATCTTAATTTTGATCAATGTTTCAAAAATTTTATAAACCACTGAAGTTAGACTTACAGGCCTATAATTTCCCGCATTGCCTCTAGACCCTTTCTTGAAGAGTGGTGTAATGTTAGCTAGTTTCCAGTCCTCTGGCACTATCCCTGAGTTATACGACTCATTGAATATATATCAGTTACATTGGAACCTTAGCAACCAAAATTTACAATTTGTATTGTCATTGCTAAATTAATAGAGCAGAAAATTAAGAAATACTTAAAGCCCGTTACGAAGGGTTGACTTTGCAAGTCCCATACGTGATGCATTCAAATAAATTAAATTTTAATTAACAAAAATATTCAATAAAAATGTAACTGTCAAGAGTATCTTTGCATCAAATGTAAACATTAAAAAATGTGTTCACTCCTGTTTAGATAAGATATTAGGATCTGTCTGTAGCAAAATGTTAGTGAATTATTGAGTCTGATTTTTTCCGCACATGACGGCTAAATGGCCCTTTGAAAAAAATCAATTTTATACAATAAAATCCCACAATTTTTGTTTTAAAATTCTTAGTTTCAATGCATAAATAAACTTAAAAGCTAAAAATGCTATTTTAGCCAAGTTAAAACTAATAATTTTGTGCTTAGCTGTGGCAAAGTGCTATTTAAAAAATATTCTGTCATTTTTTCCAAGTTTTTTTTATTTTTGTTAACCTGAGAGGACGCGCGGTACGTTTTGTGACACGAGAGCTTCGTGACAGGATCCATAGGCGTGGAGTGTTTTTTTTTTCAGTATGTTGAGTTTGTGAGTCAGAAAAGAATTATAGTTTCAACACTAAATTATAAATGGATAAGCAGCCAATAAAATAGGATTTTAAAAGAAGGTTTAAGAAAGTATTACGGTGTAATTAAAGATTGTTTATTAAAGTTTATGTATATTTAATTCCTACGATGTTTGTAGGACAGGCATCTCTTTTTCTTTGGACATTCTCTGCATTTGATTTTTCATAATTATTTGTCCATTCCACAATACTCGTTATTACTGTTTTGCTTATCTTTTGGTTATCTTTTAATATTTCATTATCTTTTAATATTACGTTTTACGCACTGTACAAGCTCTTTGTTTTGTTTTTATTCTGCACACTTTTATACTAAATGTTATTGCATACATTTATTTATTGTTAAAAATTATTCATCATAGTTTCTTGATGAAGATATACTTTAAAAAATATTTAATTTTTTTTTGTTCGATTAATCGTCAAAATTAGGCCAATTATAAATAATCGGCTAAGTGACCAATTAATCAATGCATCCCTACCAGTGGCAGTTCATCCATAGGCGTTGCAGCACCCCAAGTAGTTTTTCCAAAAAACCGCTTTTAAGTTATTATTTCATTCACATATATTTTTTTTATTCTGATCCTGAGCGAATATAAATAATACAAAATCCACAGTTGGTCATCAAAGGAGATTTCGTTACACACACACTCACGCCATTAAATTATCAGTCAAGTCAAACTTACGGCCTCAACTCAAGTGCGAAAATTTTTTTCCGTTCTTTCCGTAAAGCGCTGCACGGCGACCAGCTCCTTTGAGCTCGCTAAAAAGCTTTCTACGCATGCTCAACCTGACATGTAGTCAAGAGGGGGGTAGGATTTTTCAACCGCGCTGTGGGCTGCAACCGGTGCAGCTCCCTGAGATGCTTTAGTGACAGATTACTCGCATACGCATGCTGATTATTTTCTTTTCGCCGCTTTATTCTCTGTTTCAAACTAAATATTTTTCAACTTTAGTAGTGGATGAAATGATGAGTGTTGAGCACTTGCCAGGTATTTCTTTTTCGCTGTTATCTTTGTCCGAAAAACATGCTATTAAGAAAACAGTCGTCCTGTTTCGGATTTTAACATTGCTCACGCTTCGATGAATTGAAAGTTCTCTCACCAGAGAAAATTTTACAAAGACATTCCCTAGAAATAGTCAGATGATAGGTTAGCAGCCTTAGCTATGCTCAGTGCAGGAAAAGGTTTGATCAAAAATAAAAAGTTAAAAGGAATTTGCAAAATAAAAAAAGAAAAATGTACTTTATTTTAAAATAATTTAAAAAGGTTTATTTATTGTTTTCCCATTTGTTTGAATTAAGTAAATATAAATTATATGTTTAATGATTATTATATCAATATTGCTACTTAAAAAACATTTTTTTTACATATTGACGTACGCATACAATTTTTGTTACATAAAAAATTGCAGCACCCCTAAGTTTGAGAGTCACGAGCCGCCACTGATCCCTACTTTAAACGACAAGAACACAGAAACTGTTCCTGTAATAAAAAGCAAAATATTTCATCAAATTTAGTATTTTAAATGCTGCAACTATTTTTAATTTATGTTTTTAGATGTAAAATGAGTAACATTTATCTTTGTTCAGTTTTTAGCTCTTGGAACTCATCTAGGAGTGATTCATATTCTTGATCATCAAGGCAATAATATTCGAAACAAAGAACTATTGCTGGCAAGTATAAGTTTATCAAAGGGTTGAAATTTGCTGGTTAAAGTTATTCAATTTTTGTATTCGCCAATGCTAAGAGGGATATCATGAAAAATATTAGTTTACTATTAACTCTGACATTGTTAAATGATTCAAAAAGAAATAAAAAGGTTGGTAAATGCTGTTTTATAATATCAGACATTTTGCTTGTTACTATCATAAATGGCCTACTTTTTAATATCTATAAACATCACAATACTTTGACTAAAGCTGTTGAGTTACATTCATACATTAGATAAGGGTTAACGAATGCTATTGGATGCCTTAAAACTGTTAGTAATTAAGTAGAACAATAATAAACATTGATATATTAAAATAAAGTTGTATACTGAATGTTTTGCATAGTTGTTTTCTTAATTCATGCATTAATTCATGTGATATAATTTTAGCATGTGACTACTGTGAATCAAATAAGCATAGATGAAAAAGGTGATTACATTGCTTCATGTTCAAATGATGGAAAAGTAAGTATAAAACTTGAAAAAATATATTTGTAAAAACACAAGCACGTTTACCAGCAGAAATAATTTGTTATGTTTTAAAAATTATTTTAGGTTGCCATTCATGGACTTTATTCTTCTGACTTCAGCACATCTGTTACTATAGAAAGACCTGTGCGATCTGTTGCTATTGATCCAAATTTCTCGAAATCAAGTGGAAATCGAAGGTTCATTATTGGCGAAGACAAGGTGTGTGATAAATGTGAATTGGGTTATTTTTAAAGAAAATAAATATTTATGAGAAGATCTTAATTTAAGTTTAAAGGCAATTTGATTGTGATAATCAATTTCTGACACTGGAATGTCAATGTTATATAGTTGAGCCCTGAATCGAGCACAAGCTCGGTTCAGGTTTAAGGGTTCAAGCTGGTAATTGAGTCATTATCTGTATTAAGGTATTGAAATTTTCCTCAAATCCAATGCATGGTTTCAAGTGTGTCTGTTTCTGTTGTGGTACAAACGTTTCACTTAGTTAAGGCAATCAAAACCTCTGTATGTGAGGATCTGTCCTTAACAAATGAAATACTACAGGTAGAATTACGCACTTATTTAGCAACTTCTAACAGAATTTGTAACAATGCTTTGGGGAGGAAAAAAATTGAAGAATATAAGAATAAAAAATGAAATAAATAAAATTCATTTACATAAACTTGTTGATGATAACATGCATGAATCTTGATTTTTCTCTATTTGTTTTAAAATAAAATTTGCATGAAGTAACTAGATTTTTAAAATAACATGAAAAGATAATGATTTTTTTAAATATTTTTTATTTATTAAAAGTAAGTTTATTTCCTTACTTGACCCAACTCCTGTGTCAGATCCCATGTACAAGTGTTTATGATACAAGTATGTGTGTGTGTTTCTGTAAATTGAAACTTTTTAGAAAAGTGGTTAATTTTTTTCAAATCAAACTAAAAAAATTGTATTAATTACAATAAACTTGTTTTGATTAAACAAATATATATATATATATATATATATATATATATATTTTGAACACTGTATCTTTTTATTGCAAATACAAATTAAGTTGAAAGTTTGTCCTATCAGCCTGTGATGTCCTCCACACAAATGTTATCTTGTTGATTAGTACAGTAGCTGCCACTTATATGAATCAAATGTGCTAAATAGCTTTGATTCAATAAAGCTGGATTTTGTTTTGTTTTTGAAAATTTGATTCATTAAAGCAGCTGATTCAACTGATCACTGATTCAATTAACCAGCCCTTACTGTACTATATTTGCAAAAGAAGTGAAGATTAAATTTTCATGTGCTCTCAACATTTATAAAGCTAACACCCAGTCTTGCGTTGCAACTAAATGTTATACTTTTTTTTTTCTGGTTTGCTGCTTTTCTTGTATTTTATGATTGAGTGTATATTTTCCCATGGCAGGTTGTTCTTTATGAACGACACATCTTGACTGGTTACAAACCTAATGTGCTATACCAAGGTGAAGGTGCCATACGAAATTTGAAATGGAAAGAACGATTCATTGTTTGGGCAAGTGACAAGGTACTTTGGTAAAAACTTTTATTTAGCAGATATTTTTTACTACAGTCGACACTGGATATAACGACCGTCTCCTTCCTACAGAAAGGGGTTTTTATAACGAGTGGTCTCTATAAGAGATAGAACATAGAATATATTGGAATACAGTCGTGGGTTTTCTCATCCGTCGTTATATTAGGATGGTCTTTGTAACAAGTGGTCGTTATAACGAGCGTCGACTGTATTAACTAATTATGTTACTTGATTTTTCTCTTATTCCAATGCTTATTTTTTCAAATTTGTTGTTTTTTAGACTGTTCGAGTGTATGACATTAATTCAGGAAGAACCATTACTGTCATTCAAAGAGATCATGATCCTTTGTAAGTTTTAAAAATAATTTTTGAAAGCACGGTTTCCATCTTTTTGAAAAAAATAATCTGTTTTTATTTTTCGGAGATAAAGCAGCTCTTAAGATTCATGTGCTTCCCGACATCATCAGTTGGGGAAGCTTGAAGTCAAATTGCCCAGAGACCAAGAATGGGCGTTGGATAAAATAAACTTTTTATTTTCTTTTTATTTCTTCTATTGTTTCTTTATTTTTTCTTTCATCTTCTGAAGTTTTTTGTTCCTCCAAATTCAAAAATACCATACTATAGATGAACTAGTATTTTCTCTGAACAAAAAAAAAGCCAGCAAATATTTAGGATTTCATTGTTGCTAAAGCTCTTACATGGACAACAATTTTATATAAGTAGAGATTTAATAATGCATGTTAACAAGTTTAGTAATATGTAGGCGTATTTATGTAGTTGAAAAATA
Organism: Uloborus plumipes; assembly: GCA_038373865.1. Classification (NCBI taxonomy): domain Eukaryota; kingdom Metazoa; phylum Arthropoda; class Arachnida; order Araneae; family Uloboridae; genus Uloborus; species Uloborus plumipes. The sequence continues at coordinate 83,788 of JAXGGA010001662.1, forward strand.
AACATTTAATCTTAGTGCTGAAATAATAAGTGAAAGTAAAGAATGAAAAAGAACAAGAAATAACACTGGAAAAGATGTGAAGAATTCAAATGTATTTGAAAGTTTATTGTGTTGATTCTCTTAATCTGTGTTGTTGAGTTTTTTTTTTTTTTTTTTTTTCAATGTTAGTTTGAGTACTTGAAGTTTTCAATAATTTGATTTCTTATTTGTATTTAATTTTCTGTTGAAATTCTTGAGAATCGTTGTGTAAAGTATTGGATGTTCAATTTTCGGGCTTTACTCTAGATTGCTTTGCAACTTCTAATTATAATCTGCATTTAGAATAGTGTATCAGTGAATTTAATTTATGCATTAAAAAGTGAATTAATTATAATTAATGCATTTTTTAACTCATAAGTTAAATTTTATAATCTTTTAATTTTTATTAAATAAATTTTAAGTACTCTTTCAAACCAATAAGATTATGCAATGAATGTAATTTATTCTGTTCTGAACTCATCATGACAAAGATTTTGAGGTAACAGCTGAATGTACCATATTTACTATCTTATAGTCTAAGATCCCACCGCAGTTTATCTACACTCATAGCGTACACTCGTGACGTATATTTCAAATTAAAGCTGATTTTTTTCTGAACATGATGCACTATGTCCGCCTATGTAAAAGTGCCCGAAACCTATAGGCAGCCTGGCCTAAACAGGTCACATGAATGTAATATTTCTACACTCATAACGTACACTCATGACTCATATATCAAATTGAAGCTAATTTTTTTCTGAACGTGGTGCACTAAGGCTGCCTATGTAAAAGTGGCCGCAACCTCTAGGCAGCCTGGCCTGAAGTTTAGGGTCCAAAATTTCAAATGGTTATAAAAGACGGAAAAATTGGTCGATTCTTTTGCTTTTTTTACTAAAATTATTCTTAATGTGAGTACTTTTTCGAAAAAAATTGATGAACTTAAATTTCAAAAATTGCCGATAGGGGGCGCTTTAGACTTTGGAGCTAAAAACAACTACTTTTTACCGTTTGTTTTCATATTTTCGTAATTGATTCAAAGAGTTAAAACTCTAACTTAAACTTTGAGCCCAAAATATCAACTAATTTCCGGTTTTTAGCAATACTCGGACCAAACGTCAAAAATTGTGTTTTTCTGCTTTTCAACTAGTCCTTTCATGTAAAAAAATTATTAAAATCACCTGATAATGTTAAAATAAAATCAGATGAACCCTTTCGTAACTAAAAAAAAGAAAAAATAATTTTTTTTCCAACATTTTTTTTACCCAGAAATTTTGTATTTTACAACTCAGAAAGTGTGCATTTAATTTTATTTTCACATTATTAGTATCGCCAGATGATTTTAATAATCTTTTTTACATGAAAGGACAAGTTAAAAAGCAGAAAAACACATTTTTTGACGTTTGGTCCGAATATTGCTAAAAACTGGAAATTAGTTGATATTTTGGGCTCAAAATTTAAGTTAGAGTTTGAACTTTTTGAATCAATTACGAAAATACGAAAAAAAACGGTAAAAAGTAGTTGTTTTTAGCTGCAAAGTCTAAAGCGCCCCCTATCGGCAATTTTTGAAATTTAAGTTCATCAATTTTTTTTCGAAAAAGTACTCACATTAAGAATAATTTTAGTAAAAAAAGCAAAAGAATCGACCAATTTTTCCGTCTTTTATAACCATTTGAAATTTTGGACCCTAAACTTCAGGCCAGGCTGCCTAGAGGTTGCGGCCACTTTTACATAGGCAGCCTTAGTGCACCACGTTCAGAAAAAAATTAGCTTCAATTTGATATATGAGTCATGAGTGTACGTTATGAGTGTAGAAATATTACATTCATGTGACCTGTTTAGGCCAGGCTGCCTATAGGTTTCGGGCACTTTTACATAGGCGGACATAGTGCATCACGTTCAGAAAAAAATCAGCTTTAATTTGACATATACGTGATGAGTGTACGCTATGAGTGTAGATAAACTGCGGTGGGATCTTAGACTATTATGCTAATGTTGCATGAATCCCCTAAAATAATGTGAAATGTGATAGAATCCTATGAGGTATTTGATAGGAATGACATTTACATTCTTTTGATCTAACTCAGCATTTGAATTTCACTTTAACCTTGTATTTTTAGGCTGAGAAGTGATTTATATCGTTGCAATTTACATTGGAAAGATGATAAAACACTTCTTATTGGATGGGCCAATACTGTTAAAGTGTGCCAAGTTGTGCCATCTGAGGGCCCTAGAGCATCTCTGACATCTTTGAAAGATCAGGCTGGTCCACCCCGCTTTTATGTTAAGATAAGTAAGGATATACAATTTTGTTATGAACACCATATTGTCACAAAAGCAACAGATGAAAGTCATATAGTGAAACAACTTTTACTTCTTTTTAGAAACCTTCCATTTTGAATGGCATCACAAACATAATATCATAGTTTACAGTTTTTACAGCTGTACCAAATAAGGATTTGAGGAGTCATTCATTTAAATTTTTTACGAACTTTTTTGTATTGATATTTTTTATTTACATAAATATTATATACTATGCAATCAATGTGATTTTGACTTCGATATTTTTAATATGTAGTTTGTTAATTTCAAATCTAGATGTTTGTAAATTTCAAATGTTTACTTTGTTCTATCTGATATTTTGATGGATTTTTATCCAATTTTTATTTTAGCCTTGTCATTGTAACTAGATTATCTGAAATATGCGGGGTTTTAATGGTCCTAGACAAGTAGATAAATATTTTAACACAACTGATTCTGCAAAATAAATTAGTTTACATTGATAATTTTATTGATTATTATTATTCATTTGTTGAAAATTTTTTCTTTCGTCAAGCGTGAAAATTTTTCACGCTTGATTCGAGGATTTTTTTTTTTTTTTCAAGGCTTTTAGCTGCTTTTAAGACTAATTTAAATCTATTTAGAAATTATGACTAAAAATGTGGAGGAAGTATACATGAAAAACAAATTTCTAGTAGTTAAAATAAACTGTTTTTTTTTTTTTTTTTTTTTTTCTGAAACATATAAGTGAAAAAAGAAAATGTTTTGAAAATATGCTAACATTGAACTTATGTGTCACTGAGAAGTGGATGCCGCAGCTGAGATTTCAGTCCCTTCAAATCTTGCAAATGTTTCAGTTATTTTGATGAATAAATGTGTATTCAATTCATGCTACCTTTGATCTGCTCATTTTATTTTCAAAATTTATTTTTTTCCTTTTACTGCTATTATTATGAACTCCTTTGCAGGTTCTGATTTTTTTTCCAGTAAATACCTTTATTATGCATTTTGAAGCAGTTTAATTAGCTCAATGCATTTAATAACATGCTGATGTTTATCTAATTGTGCTCCTTCTTATTACAATAACTTTTTATCCCCTTGGAATTTTGCAGTTTTTTTTTTTTTTTTCAAATCAAACAAGCATTTTCATGCCCGTTTCATTATATTTTTAGTGAGAAATATTATGTTTTTGCTCCAAATTTACTATTCAGATTATGTAACTTGAGCTCAAATCTTTAAGATTAAGTTCAACATTCATTGCATTACATGAAGGCTTTTATCTCTTTGTCCTATTATCCGTAGTATATCGTAAAAAATGAACACAAATGCAAATTTCACTGTTCTAAAAAGTACATTTTTATTTTTCTTGCAGCATCTATTTTCAACACTGATTTTTATATATGTGGTATTTCATCCCTTGGAGCTGCAATAGTTGTACTTACTGTAAAGAAAACAGAAGTATGAATTTTTATATTTTTAAATTTTTACAACATTTACTCAAATGTAGCTGTTCTGATTATGGCATAACTAAATAATGTAATAGTTTTCAGCGTGTTTAATCCTTACAAAATGTTTTGCCTCATGACATTTTTTTATGTGTAGTTTCTGTATTGATTGATATTTTTGTAAGAAAGTAGATCACAATTAGAAAAATAAAAACAGTGATTTTGCTGAACTATAATTATTTATCAAAGACAATACTGAAAGATTATAAAGTTTGATAATGCGTTACCTTCCCTACGAAAATAAATCAAGCTCCACAGAAGTAGAGGACATAGTAGAAGGCAGTTCTACACCTATACATGGTCAGAGCTGTTCTTCATTGCTTACCAAGAAAGTAAATTGAGAATTGCCTTTGTGCCCACTGTAAATGCGCATATTAAAAAATTCGACTTTATCAAGCATAAATTTCTAATGAAAATCACTCAATTTCGAAATTCTTTAGCATGTCCAGAAAATGAATGCTAGATAAAATAGGCAATTTTTCAAAGTATTTGTAAATTTTATCACCATTTGTATCTTGCAAATTGTAACATTAAATTTGCTAATGTGAACCAAGAAAGAAATTACATTGAAATGAGCTGAAAACTCAATTTATTACCTGTGGAGTAAAGGTTGTTGAAAAAAAAGGAAGAAAGATTGCTGTTTTATTAAATTATATTAAATTTGTCCCTAAAATTTTGTATGTGTAATAGTATTTCTATGAGATTTTTTGTTTTCTTAGTATCTTATTGAGAAACTATGTGTTCTTCAGTTCTTTGTGTTTTGGCCAAAATTGCACTTCTACATGATACTTTGTATTTTAGGAGCCTGTAAGTATAGGATCAAGACCTCAGTTGCGGGTCCTAGAATCTCACGGGGAAAGTTATACATCTATTCTCAGTGATACACTTGTATTGCGTGGCTACCAAGAATACAGATGTAATGATTATCATTTAGGTAGGCATTTCTTCAAAACATCTACTTATATTTCAAATCTGAGTATCTTTCTGTCTATCTATGTCCTGTTTCTTTCTCCTGAACGCCAATGAACTGAAAATCAAACCAGGTACCGATAGATATGTAATTTTTTAGGCTTTGTTAGTTTTAATTTACATAAAGTTTGATAGAGGGATTCGGAAGAAATGGAGAAAAATTTAAAGCTGCTCAAATTGCTCAAATTTAAAGCAATTTGTCCTAAATGATTAAATATGGATTCCATTGTTATAAAACGTTTTTGATATGCAACAGTAATAATAATGATAATGAGAATATTGAGTGAGAATGCAGGCTTAACCGAATCAAACATGAAACTCATTAGCGGGCTGCGTAAGTATTATTTTTATCACAAGAAACTTGTAATTTTTGCTGTGCCCAGCAGTTTCACCCTCGTTAATAAGACAACAATCTGTTAAAAAAAGTACTTTAATTACATCAGTCTATAATATGTATATGATAAATATATAGTAAGAAATTACATAGGGAAACACAAAAATAAAAGACCCTGCAGACAAAAATTAGTAAGATGGTCGTATAAAATATTCAAGTTTTGTTAATTTTTTGTTCAAAGGTAGCCCGTGAATGCCCAGCCACACAGCTTGTATTATTATTATTTGAGTTTTTATCATTCTCTACTAAAACATTTAGATGTATTATTCATAAAGACAGTGTTTGAATTCCGTTCAAAATGTGGTCAATTTCTTGTCAAAGTGAATTATGTCTATATCTATCTATCATTTGAAGAATTTTTCGCCATGTTTAACAACTTTTTATTCAGTTTTCAAAAAATTTATTGAAACATATTTTCACACATATATGTATATGGTAACATTAAAATAAGTACACAGTGAGGTAATACAAATGCTAAACAGAGAAGTAAATAATCAAAGTGATGAAGCTAAACTTATCAACTATGGAAGGTTCTTTCATTGTTCATAACCCCAAAAAAGCTACAAATTAAGAGATTGAGTGCTTAAATTCCTGATACATATCACACGTTGTCGCTTTAGACATAAGCATTAAATGCTGAACTTTTAGCTATAAATGAGATCTTAAATCGAAAATCAAAAGCAGGGATTTTGTCTCTGTTATTAAGCCAAAAAGAAATCAATGGTAATTCTCCATAGCCTGCCACATGCATAACCAGAATAAAAATCTTACTTTAAATTCCTGATGTGACAAGCCCAAATCATAGTCAACACAACCAAAATTCTTTTCAGGTCGAGTAAAATAAAAATATAACCAAATAAATAAAAATCACAGTTAAAAGTCCATAATCCAAATAAAACGCAGTTCCAGTACTGTGTCAAGTCGCTCATACAATAAAAATTCTAATGATACATCAGTGACCGCAACTCACATAACATGGTTTATCACGGTTATTTCAGAAGTCTGAACAGTTAAACAATTTCAGGTCAAGCAAAATTTTTTCTAAAGTCTATAGTCAGCAAATATTCTTAACTAAATTCCTTTGAATTTATTGTCAAGAAGCTTATTTGTAAGCAATGAAATTTTGTAATTATAAACAGTGATTGTATTACAAATTCTGTTGATCCTGACAGCTTCATAAACAATAATTAAAAAAAAAAAAAAACTTATGTCGGCAAGATGAGAAACCTTGCGGGCTATTAGCTTTAGTGTGTTAAAAAATTGTGATAAGAATTTTTTACTTATATCTAAAAAATTCAAAAGAAATTATACAAGACAGATGGTTATTGTATCTGCAATAGAGATGTACAGAAGAGGAATTTTCAAGAGAAAATTTCCATTCATAGTATAAAAGAAAAAGGTTTGTTAATGTAGAGCTAATATCCCCCCCCCCCCAGCAAATACCATTTATTTTTTGAAGACATGAATTGCCATTTTTGCAAAAGTGATTGAAAATACAAAATTTAAATAGATTTAGGAATGTTTTCTTTTTTAAAATTCAGGGGGGGGGGGGAGAATATAGTTTATTATGAAGATTCTTACACTGTTTTGGTAGCAGAAAACACAGATGAAACAAAAACTTATAGGTGTATTAGTCACACTTATTAGTTTTTGTTTTATCAATAATTTTATTTGAAGGGGTGAGGTGAAAAGGCTGTAACAAATTGTTTGACTTCATGTTAATTCATTTTTCTTGCAGAAAGCTTATCTGAAGAAGGACTATATTTCATTCTAAGTTTGAAAGATTTTGTAGTTGCCAAACCTAGGAATGATGATGATCATATAGCGTGGTTATTGGAGCATGGTCATTTTAAAGTAATGTCTTATTTTTGACTCATTTAACTTTTTTTTTCTAAAGTTTTAACTCCACATGTCATAGTAATTCATATTAGTAAGTACTGTGCTTTACTAATTAAGATTTAAAACTTTTATCTTTTTATGCCTATTTATGTTTCATAAAGTTCTCTTGGATATATTGGCCAGGGTGCCAACAAATGGTAGAACACCTAATGGTTGGCATAGGTTAACAAGCAAGCAAGCTATCTCTGTTTTTAGCCTACTTTCCCGTTGAAAATAAAAGAAAGATGAAAAAAGTATTAAGAGTGGCTTAATGCATCTAAAAAATATTGCCAAGTCAAAATATCGCCAAGTTAAAAAAATATCTCGAAGTCCGAAAAAAAAAGCCAAAAAGAAATAAAAAGGTAAAATGAATATCGAAAAATTAAAAATTTGAAAGTAGGGTATTGAGATGGGGAATTTGTGTGTCAATCTGTCTGTCCCCCCCCCCCCCTAATAACTTTTGAATGAACATTTCGATTTTGACAAACTTTTTTTTGTTGGAAAGATCTCGGCGAGTACAGCTCATTCCCATATTTGATTTTTCGATTCGAACAATTTTTGGTTCAACTTTGAACCGTTCAAACAACCTGTCCCGCGATACTAACTTTTGAGTGAACAGTCCAATTTTGGCAAACTTTTTTTTGTTGGAAAGATCTCGGCGAGTACAGCTCATTCCCATATTTGATTTTTCAATTTGAACAATTTTTAGTTCAACTTTGAACAGTTCAAACAACCTGTCCCGCGATGCTTACTTTTGAGTTAACAGTCCGATTTGAACAAACTTTTTTTTGTTCGAAAGATCTTATCAAGGATACTTCATTCCCGTATTTACATTTCCGATTTGAACAGTTTTTTGTTCAACATTGAACCGCTCAAGCAAAATGTCACCCCTAATAACTTTTGAGTGAACAGTCCGATTTAAATAAACTTTTTTTTTGTTCCAAGGATCTCAGCAAGGATACTTCATTACCATATTTAAATTTTCAATTTGAACTTTTTTTCGTTCAACATTGAACCGTTCAAGCAACCTTTCCCCACCTAATAACCTTTGAGTGAACCGTTCGAATGGAATAAACTTTTTTTTGTTTGAAAGATCTCGGAGAGGCTCATTCCCATACTTCGCTTTTTGATTTGAACCATTTTTTCGTTCAATATTGTACCGTTCAGAAAAAAAATTTAACATTAGCGCCTACGGGGTATTTAAGTTGAATGTTGATTATGAAATTAAAGTCGGATTTCAAACAAACTAACTTTGTAAGAAAATGGTTTTGATAAGCAATGTTTGTAAAGTACTTTTCTGAATAATCTTCTGTGAGGACTCTGATTCATTTTATTCTCTATTTATATTTAACAACTGGCAACGGATTAAAAATGAAGTTCGAGACATTTTAATAACGGACGAGTTTTTTTTTTCTTTGTTTGATAAAATGTGTTTTGATGCTCTTTGTACTTTTATTTATTTATTTTTTTTTCTTTTGAAAACGATTGAGGATTTTTTCTACGGAAGAACTGTAACAGTTACATTCTTTAAAAGGTGCAACAAAACTTTATTTATTCGTTTATTTACTTTTTACGTGTCTATTTCATCTGATGAGAGGGGTATATTTTGCTTTTAGAAATCAGTTTTAGTTCTAAAAAGGTATGTTTGACATGATTTTCAGTCTCAGATAATCAAGAGAATAATGATCAGATGCTAGAATGCTAATGTCGATGTACTGGAAAGTAGGCTCGTTTAGTTCTTGACAGAACTTTTTGTTTATAAATCGGACTTAACTGGTACTTAGTGCAACTGAATTTAAATGCTCATTGTTAAAAGGAATTTTTTTCCGAAACAAACGGCTTCTCTTTTTTTATTTAGCTATCTCTATGTAGTATGAAATGAAGTCTCAAAAAGTCTCTGTGTGTTTGAACGTGCTAAACTCAAAAACAACCGGCGGATTTTACTTAAGGTTTCAGCGTTTATACCTTTTCGCTAAAGAAAACTTTGGGCACCAGTTTGAAAAAACTTCAATAAGCAGTTCTTTTTTCACTCCAATTTAATACAACATAAATGGCCAAACATTAGGGTTAAAAATTGCTTGCTCATATTAATGTTGTATGTTGTTGGAAACGGCAAATTTCTCTATGTTCTATGCAATTTGTTTTATTTTTCAATCTTAACTACATCACTAGCTATTTGCACTTAAAACTTACTTTTATCAACGCTTTGTCAAGGCTTAAGCCAAGGCATCCTCCTAGAGAGTATGTCTGTTGTAACACTTCAGTTTAAAATATGGAACATTCATAGCTCTCTTGTCAAAGTTACAAAATTTGCATCTAAGTTTGTAAGGGTTATACTGGAAAAGTTTCGATCATTTTTGTATTTTAATTAAATACATAGAGATGTCTATGGTGTCATAAAATAAAGGAATATAAAAAATCTGTAATAAATAATAAGTATTACTCATTATGTGTTAGCATGTGGGAAAAAACAAATAATATTGACAAAATTAATTTGTTAGCAGCAAAAGCTCCATTTCTTAGTGCCACTCTCCCCCTTTAGACGACCCTGACAGTAGTTTCACTGTGAGATTGGTTAATTAAAATAAATTAATTGCAATGGTAAAAGGCGTGCTTTCTTAATGTTATATTCATTATGAAACATCCTGTACCTTCAACCAGACTGACTATGTTATACCCAGGGTAAGTTTGCCCACTTTTTAAATGTTAATTTGTATCATTTCTAAAGCTGAGCAGCACAGGTGAGGGACAAAACATTTGAAGAGTGGGGAAATTCATCCCAGGTACAGCAAAGCCTCCCTGGTTGATGATACATTATATTTTTTACTTTGATTAGTTTTGCTCTTAATTGCATTTTGACAGAATATTTATTGCTGGATAAAAATGATTTTTCCTTTCTTTGGTAGGAGGCTTTGAAAGCTGTTAGTGAAAGCAAAAATTTGAGAAAGTATACACTTTTGGTATGTATTCAGTTATATAGTTTTTTCTTTGAATATTAAATGTTAATATGTTTTTCACTAATAATTAACTAGCATTTTTCAAATCACCATTAAAATTTTAACTTCCTTCTCTCAGATTGAAAGTTTTGGACGGGACTGTTTTATCACAAAATATTTGACAAAACAAAATTAATTTGGTTTCGCATAAATGTGGTATTTGATGATTTAAGATACTGTTAATTCATATTCAAATTTTTATATATTATAGCCGTTAAGGCGATTCACGCTATCCACCCCTGACGTGTACTTCCATGTTTTCGGCATAATTCACTAGTAGAACCATTTCATTTCCAGCAATGTATTTCAGGGACTTCCCAGGCCAGCGGCCTCTTGAGCCGATCCAATCAACCTTAGAGAAGACATGCAACACCCCTTTTTCAAGTTTAATGGGTTCGATGATTAGTTCACTCTTGTTTGGGAGCAGTAAGGATGACAGTTATAGATAGATAGATAGATAGATACCCTCAACTTTCAAAACTATAAGATAAGAATCATAAAGCAAAGGTGCATATAGAATGCCCTAAAGACCCATCCTCTTCTACAGGCTCCTTCTTATCCTTTTGTATTCTTTGTAGTTTTTGAATTTTAACAAAATCTAAAGAGGTCTAAATTTAAATTAAAATTTCTGTGAAAAAACAAGTCTTGAGAAAGGAGTTAAAATTTCCATGAGCCATTCACAAGTGCTAAAATTTGAAAATTAAAGGGGAAATCATGTACCTTAATGCATTTATAATAAAATATTTTGCATGTTGCACTATCTTTTCTTTTTTGTGGTAACAAAATAATCACAAGGTATTACATATATTGGATATCTTGCAATTTATGCAAATTTTGGAATGTTTGCCAATGGTTCTAATTAAATTAGCACACAAACGAATCCCAGAGAGTAACAAAGATCAGTTTTCAGTGACAGTCCTTTAAAATTTTAAACATGTTAATAATTTTTTTGACCATTTTATGGAGCATATACTTGAGAAAATAAGGTGAAGTTTCATAATGGAAACATCCCCTTATTTCGGAATTTCAGCTACGCTAAAAAGAATGAAATAAAAATATTTTCGAAAAAAAAAATGGAAGTAACTTCAGAACTTCAATTAGAAATTGCTCTTTTAAATAAATAATAATTTTATTCTTTGAACACCATCGGTACTACTGTAAACATAAGTTTTGAAGTTATTGCAAAAATGGTGGTAAAATGATATTTAACTGCATTTTTCAGACATTTTCAAAAAAAAAAAAAAAAAACATTGAAAGTTAAGAACAGAATATTTGTACCATTACACAAATATGTGGTTATTAATGTGATGTATGTAAATGCTATTAAAGAACCAGAATTAACTAAAATTTATATTTATAGTTGAATTATTTTTACATATGATTATATATATTGTTTTTGCACCATATTCAAAACTTATGTTTAAAAGTTATATGAATGGTGTTCAAAGAGTAAAATTATTGTTTACTTTTTTGAGCAATTTCCAAATTAAGTTCTGAAGTCAGTTCTATTTATTTCCAAATATATTTTCATTTATAAAAGAATATTCAGAGATAAAGAGATGCCTCAAAAAGGCATCATAAGTATATTTTTAATTAGTGTTTTTCTTTTCTTTTTCAAGGATGTTGGCAACATATACTTGAATCATTTATTTGAGTTGAGACAGTACAGTGAGGCTGCTGAGTTATGTGGAACAATATTTGAAAAAAACAAAGATGTTTGGGAAACAGGTGTATATCGTTTTGCTGAATTAGGACAGCTAAGAGTGATTGCACCGTTCATTCCCACTGATGACCTGGTTTTAGTTCCTGCAATCTATGAGATGATTTTAAATGAATTTTTACAGTATGATCAAAAAGTAAGACGTTTTGCTCTAAGTTAATTGTTTAATTGTAGATAGAGTGAGTGGGTCAGCTCTTGTAAATGTATTTTAAAATCAATGCAAGTTGTGTCTAAAAAGTTCGGTGAATGGTATAATAAAAGCATAAAATCAGGATATTAGTTGTAATTTACCTTTATTGACCTTCAAAATACTCTCCAGCTGACACATCTTGTGACAACTTTCGCATAATACTTGAAAACTGTTGGAGAATTCTTGATGTAGAATCATTCTCTGAGTAGCTGTTACATTCTTCTGAACCTCCTCGATGTGAACAGATCTTGCGTTTACCCAATTCTATATGAACGATGGTCCCTATTAAGTCTTTGCTAATGCCTTTCTGGTGTCCAGCTTTGGATGGCCGGCCTGAACGTGACTCATTGTCCATGTCCACAGGTTCCTTACCAGTTCGACAGCGTAGAAACCAATCATACACACATTTCCTACTCACAGCCTCCTTCTCTTGCACCTGCACTAACATTTCATGGAGTTCTGTTACTGTTTCAGTCTTTCAATACAACAGAACTTAATGCTGTGTCGTTGCTCCATGATGCATACTACTTGGATCACTCTATTAGACTGAATGCAATAAGCACTGCGCTAGAAGCATTGTGCTAATACAGGCATAGATCAGGTTCAAACATGTCTGTGTGTGTCTACACAGGCACACATGCTTCTATCAAACTTTGAATACCCACTTATGATACCTTCACCGAACTTTTTAGACACCTTGTATATGCAGCATGTATGTAAAGTTATATATCTGTTATTGAATACTTATCTTTAATTAGTACTTCCATAAGCATATTTATTTCTTATTTTTACAACTACTTATGGAATACTAATTTATGACTTTGTTCTTTTCTTCCTGTATTCTTCATCTCTTTTTAGTAGAGAAGTTACTATACATGTTCTGTTGACTACAAGTGCTGATCAAGTATTCAGTGACACTATACGGGGTTCAAAATTACTGCTGGTCCACTGGTCCCAAACTAGTGAAACTCGCCTCGGACCACCAGAAAAAAATAATCAGTGGTCCGTGAAACCACCAGCCGCTGAAAATCATCTATTGCATTCTCTGCACGATACCATGCACCTCAGTTGAAGCTGAGAGAGGCTTCAGATTTTTAGGAAAAGTTAAAAGTAACTGGAGAAACAAGCTAAGTTTCTAAGCTTTAAGTGACTTAATGAGAATCTATTTAGATACTGCAAAGATTGAGAGCTTTGATCCCTTGCCTGCAGTATCCCTTTGGCTCCAATCAGGACTAAGGTCTAGAAAGATTTCTATGCATCCATGTTGTAGCAAAAAAATGTGAACTTTAATGGTAAAAGCAAAAATATTAATTCTAAAAAGTTATTTTCTCCTGCTGACTCCACAATATGACTAGCCTGGATATCTTACCTCTGTTCTTCTTCTTCTTCTTCTTCTTACTTATCTCAGGTTGTCTAGCTGGGCTAGACAACCCCCATAAAACCAAAAATTTCTAAAACATACCTCTGTTCTGAAACTTAAATGAGAATACATGCTTGTATTTCTAAAACTGAATAGCAAAAGCAAGTTTTGAAACATGCTTTCCGATCTATTTCAAGTTTTTTTTTTTTTCCCTCAAGAATTATTTTAAAAAATTTAGTTATTTAATTAATATCTATGAAATTTAAAATTAATTTTCTGATTTAAATCTCAATTGTATTATGTACAAAATTATGTTGTTTTTTAGTATATTTTTTTAAAAACAGCAGTTTTTTCTACTTTTTGCCAGTTTTTCCCCACTTTTTGCCACTGTTCCAGCAAAAATACCATTTTCCCGCCAAATGCCCAACTTTAATTTGAATTATGAAAGAGTTGAAATCTATATATTTTCTTATCTAATGATTCAATCGGGTTGCCTGCATAACTTTGAGCTGCAAAAAACATCCATGCAACTGTTGCCTGAAATATTTTATTACTAATGCTTATCATTGTTACTGTGTTATTACTATCATTTTTCTTTCTTTTTTTTCAGTAAAAGGGAAATTATAAACATTTCATTTGATTTTTGTTCCTTGTCTGCATTATTTAAATGAAATATGAAATTACTTATTCCTTCATGAAATTTTTACAAAGCTAATCATGGGTAATTTCTTTTATTTATAATGTAGGGTTTCCTGAATTTAGTACGTTCTTGGCCAAGTCATGTTTATGATGTTCCAACCATAATTACCGTTGTTTTAGAGCAACTTGCTTTGTTTCCAGACTCTAAACTATTATTGGAGAGCCTTAGTGAATTATATATTTATGATAAAAAGTTTGACAAGGCCTTCAATGTCCTTATAGAGTAAGTACATTTCCCTGATGATATGCTGAACATTAGGGTGGAGCGAAAAAAATGAATTTTTGATTTTCGTAAACGGGTACCATTCATTTACTGTGAATAAGAATAAGTATCAATTCTGTAAAATATCTCACTTTTGCGACGTCATCTTTAGTCTGCGCATTTGGCCTAAAGTTTTGAAATTTTTAATTTTTTTCAGATTTTTGAATTTTTAAAAAAAATATTGCAAATGATAAAACTATTGACGGGTGGTTATTAAATGGAAGAAAAAGGTTTGAAATATACAAGGAATTTTTTAAAACCATTTTAGATTATGATTTCAGTTCGTGCCTTGCGCTCAAAGTTCATCAAATTTCCCAAAATTTCTGATATTTTCAACATATTTTAACTCAGTATTTCCTCTCAATATTTACTTAAAGTGTCTTCAAACCTGTTTTTATTCATTTCGTTATTACTTTGAACCCTGCAGCTTTTTGCTAGCTCATGTGGAACTACCCAGGACTCACCACGAGGAGGTGACCACACTTCTAGTCCTACACGTGAACCCTTCCTTCCAACCAATGCGAGCACGTATTTACATTTCTTGGATATGTCTTTCACAGTTAAATTGTTCCTTTGTGTCATAAATTGATCAAATATTTCTGTCAGATATCCTCGTTTTTGCTAAACTTTTTCTTTTCCTACGATTACATACCAATTTCAAAGAGTTTGTGACCTGTTTGACAGCTCTTTCATCTGATTGAGTCTTGAATGGCAGTTTAAAAAGAGCGCATTCAGAAATCATATTTAAATTCTCAGCTTCCATAATCGTTGTAAATATTGTGTTGTTAAATTACCTCTAAAAAGCGGCTTTGTAATTTCCACATCATGACAAAAAATCATATCGATGTATACTGACTTTTGATTTATGTATGTAATGTATGAAAATAGATTTTATCTTTTTTTGGGATCTGAAGCGTTCTCACTTGTTTGCTTGTTTGTTTTCTAGATTGAGCGTTGATAATACGATTTAAAACACGTTTCTTTATATGCTCCTTTTTATGAACTAACTAGATTATTTCCCGGCGTTGCTCGGGTACTTATTGCAACATTGTTCTGAAAAATATTTGAATTAATTCTATCCACATGGGAATATAAAAACTTATTTCATGCTAAAATGAAATAGTTGAGCCTTAAATTGATAATTCATTGTTAATCGTAATCTTTGTTGGAAAATACTCCTATTTAAATGTGTTACATTTTATCAATTACTATTCTTAAAGTCTTATCTCTATTACTCTATCTATTCAAGATTGAAAAAAAATGGCCATTTTGAGATAAAAGATTTAAATTTTGAGCTTTTTGGATTTTTTTTTTAAATTTCAAAACCCCTGCCTATGTGAATATATAGATATCGATAACACCATATTTCTTGGGTGCAAAGTATACATTGTTTTGAATAGATGTGAATACAATTACCTGCTTTTTCCCGGAGAGATACTCTTTATAATCTCACACAAATTCATAGCTAAATTAGTAACGTCTGCACTGCATCCTAAAAGAGCAAGGACACTTTTACCACGAAAGTTATAAACTCTTTTAAAAATTATAGTCTTATGTTTTATATTTTTTGGATATTTTTCCAGTCTAAACTACCTTGCTCATCTCATGAAGTTACTGTTGCTGAGTACTTGAATCATTTTTATTGTCAAAATCAATCTGATAAATGACACATTCTATAGGTTCATATTGAATTGATTTGAAAGTATAACATGTTGTTAAGCTTCGTCCAACAGGCCCAAAAATCACTTTGGTCCACTGGTAGGTCCATCTATCTTTTGCAAAAAATGCAGCAAATTAAGTTCATTCAAATGTAATTGGCAAATGTCCCATTACAGAGGTCTACCAAGTTTTTCTTCCAGTTTCCGTATTACACCTTTGAATTTGCCTGTC
Organism: Uloborus plumipes; assembly: GCA_038373865.1. Taxonomy (NCBI): domain Eukaryota; kingdom Metazoa; phylum Arthropoda; class Arachnida; order Araneae; family Uloboridae; genus Uloborus; species Uloborus plumipes. The sequence goes on from JAXGGA010001662.1 coordinate 99,946, forward strand.
TTTGTAGTGCATCCATCAGAACCAATGCAAACAGTTTCCTGCTCAAAGAAACAATTTATTGTTCCTGACTTGTCTAAGAAATGTAAATGTGTGCTCTCATTGATTGAAAGCAAGGGGAGTGCGCGTGGCACCCGAAGTGAGGCCACTTCCTCGTGGTGAGTCCTGTGTAATTTCAATGAGTAAGCAAAGAGTTGAGTAGTTCAGAGAAACAACAAAATGATTAAGAAAATGTTTTGAAGGCACTTTAAGTAAATATTGAGAGGAAATATTAAATTATAAAATTTCTGCTCAATATTAAAAATATCGGACATTTTTGAAAATTTGATGAACTTTGAGCCTAATGCGCAGACTGAAATCATAATCTAAAATAGTTTTTAAAAATTTCTTGTATATTTCAAACCTTTTCTTCTGCACTAGGTGGCCAAAAGTATCCGGACACTTTCAAAAATTCACATTTTTACATATAGCTCGAGAAATAAGTGATCAATTGTTCTTTAACTTTAGTCATACAAAATATAAGCTTCACCGAACATTTCCAAGTTGAAATTAAATTACCCTTGCATTTGGGGGACGACAAGAAGGGGGGTTGAAAGTAAAACCGCTTTTTGACCATAACTCTTCAAAAATAGCTCGGAATAAGCTATAAATTTCAGTAATTAATTAGCATACTATGTATAATTACTGTACAAATTTTTATGAACGTACCACTCTTATTTCCGAAGATATGAAACATTTTTTAAAAAATGGCAATTTTATTGGAAGGGTTTTTGCTTATAACACGCAGAGTTTTTGATCAAACCTTATCAAAACTTCAGAAAAAATGACAAAATACAAGAGAAAGAACATACTAAAACAGTAAATAAAAATATTAAAAATCCGATGAGATATGAACGTTAAAAGGAAATATTTTTTCACGGCGCATGCGCGAACGACAGAAATTTATAACTACAAAAATATTGTACTCTGATTTATACTTCATCTTATAAAAAAAGTTTCAGTTGAATATCATGAAAATTGAAAAAGATATCAGCGATCTAGTGAGCTGTATTTCATTCATTCGCAGACAATACATAAAAAGTGAGGGTCTGTCCACAAAGAGCTATTTTTAAATTAAAGGTTATTGCGTCATCGTTCAAAACCAACGTTTCAGGGGGTGTCCGGATACTTTTGGCCACCTACGTATAAGGTCTTTTTGGCCGAATCGGCGAAATGTGACTTCTATGCCGAATATAAATTTTCAAACTGTATAAAATTTAACATTGAAGAAAATGCTCAATTGTCACCACACTATTTGTGGAGCACCCCTTGCCATTCATGTATTGTCTGCGAATGAATGAATTACAGCTCACTAGATCGCTGATATCTTTTTCAATTTTTACGATATTCAACTGGAACTTTTTTTATAAGATGCAGTATAAACCAGGCTACAATATTTTTGTAGTTATAAATTTCTGTCGTTCGCGCATGCGCCGTGAAAAAATATTTCCTTTTAACGTTCATATCTCATCGGATTTTTAATATTTTTATTTACCGTTTTAGTATGTTCTTTCTCTTGTATTTTGTCATTTTTCCTGAAGTTTTGATAAGGTTTGATCAAAAACTCTGCGTGTTATGAGCAAAAACCCTTCAAATAAAATTGCCATTTTTTAAAAAATGTTTCATATCTTCGGAAGTAAGAGTGGTACGTTCATAAAAATTTGTACAGTAATTATACATAGTATGCTAATTAATTACTGAAATTTATAGCTTATTCCGAGCTATTTTTGAAGAGTTATGGTCAAAAAGCGGTTTTACTTTCAACGCCCTTCTTGTCGTCCCCCAAATGCAAGGGTAATTTAATTTCAACTTGGAAATTTTCGGTGAAGCCTATATTTTGTATGACTAAAGTTAAAGAACAATTGATCACTTATTTTTCGAGCTATATGTAAAAATGTGAATTTTCGAAAGTGTCCGGACACTTTTGGCCACCTAGTGTATTTAATAACCACCCATCACTAGTTTTATCATTTGCAATATTTTTTTTAAAAATTTGAAAAATCTAAAAAAAATCAAAAATTTCAAAACTTTAGGCCAAATGCGCAGACTAAGGATGACGTCGCAAAAGTGAAATATTTTACAGAATTGTTACTTATCCTCATTCACAGTAAATGAAAGGTAACCGTTTACGAAAATCAAAAATTCATTTTTTCCACTCCACCCTACTGAACATCATTTAATTTATAGATATAAATTCCATTGTAATTTAGATGAAATTAATTATATTGTGTGTGTGCAGATGCAGAAAAATTTGACTGGAGGGGCTAGGGAGGTCACATTATCAAGTAATGTTTTTTTTTTTGGGGGGGGGGGATCCTTAATATTGTAAGTAAGTTCCTTAAACAATAAAACATATGCATATAACAGAAAAAAACTTTAAGTATGGTTTCTGAAGAAACATGCTTCCTCACTGATAATTAAAAAAAAATCTCTTCAACATCTACTGTTATGTCGTTTCGTGCTTAGACACTCTGAGTGCTTCTGATCTATGGCGGATCTTAAAAGTATCTTTCTTATTTCATATGCACTCAAGAACCTTTTTGCAGTGAGAGTAATGAGTTGCAGAAAAAAATACGGTTTGTTAAGAAACATTAATGCAAATTTGAAAGCATACATTTATTGATCTTTTTTTTTTCTTTTGTTAATTCAAAGCTCTTTGTGTAAAATACCTCTCCGGAAAAGGTGTCTGTGCTTAAGCCTAAACCATATTTATATTTTCAGACAGCATCAATATTATCTCAAGCAGAATCAGGAAAATTAGATTTGAAGTAAAATTTAAACAAACTGTTTTTGTAGTTTTCATATCATGTCATTATTTTGCTTTTTGAAGCTTTCTTCCATCTCGGAAAATGAAAAAAATCCATTGTGTAAGTATATATTTATTTGAAATAGTCCATAATAGGGCTGCAACATTGATGTCAATGTTTTGAAACATCTATGTTTTTGTAAGAATATCCATGTTTTTGTAAGAACATCCATGTTTTTCCAACATCAATGTTTTGCGTTTGATGTTGTTTTCGATGTCTATGTTTTATATTCAAGCAAAGAAAGTAACAGAAAAATATGCGATGAGCATACTTATTAAAAAATTTTCATCTCTAATCAAAAGCTGCAATATTAACCTCAATGAAAAAAAAATTCTACAATTATTATCAATGTTTCTGAACCATCTCTAATTTGCTTTTGCCCTTCTTTTTTAATGTCTTTTGATGATCGTTGTTTCACGCTCAATGTTTTTTTTTTCTTTCAATGTCCTTTTTACATTACAGCAAAAAACAATAAAAATATGCGATAAAAAAGATTCACCTTTCTTTAACCACTAGTTGCAATATCTTCCAAAATTGAAAAAGGTTTTTTTATTATTATTTTAATAACTAAAGACGATTTATTGTCAAGGATTTTTAAACAGCATTGTTTGCATTTTATATTTTCTACGATGATGTTTTAAATTTTAGCAAAAAAAGTTTTATAAAAATATGCAGCAAAAAAAAAAGTTACACAGTTAATCAACAGTTGCAGTATACAGTCTACGCTCGATGTAACGACCGTCTCCGTCCTACAGAAAACGGTCTTTGTAATGAGTGGTCGCTATAAGAGATAGAACATAGAGTATACTGGGATACAGTTGGGGATTTTCTCACCGGTCGTTATATTAGGATGGTCTTTATAACGTGTGTGGTCGTTATAACGAGCGTCGACTGTATATCTTAATGAAAAAAAATTTCTTAATTGACATCTCTATCTTTCGGTTGATGTTTTTCCAGGAGACAAAAGATATATCTAATTGAGTAATATAAAGAGGAGCGTGTAATGGGAAGTAACTGAATAACTACATTCAAATGTGTAAGCAATTAAGGAAAAAATAGATCGATGTTTTGAAACATCAATGTTTTTTGTTCGATGTATCAAACCATCGATGTCCTAATTTCAGAACATCGATGACTTGAAACATCGATGTTTTGCCTTCGATGTCGCACCCCTAGTCCATAGGGTCAATTATGGAAGCACAATTAGTGCAATTGTGAGTTAATCACATTGTTATAAATATGTACAATAAAAAATCACAATGTTTTTTGCCAAAAACAGCAGTTTCCTGTGTACACGTTTCGGCATTACAAGAAATGCCTTTTCAGTGCAAATAACGTGAGCTAATGAACGAAAAGACTATGTTCTTTGCTTTGAAAAAAGTAATTCTTGTGACACCAAAACACGCGTACGCAGTAATCTGCTAGTTTTTTGCAATAAAACATTGTTATTTTTTTTTTTACTTTTCTGCATAATGGTATTTATTTATTTATTTTTTAAACTATGATTATTAATTAAATTTTATTGATTTCATAAAAAGAAGAATAAATTTATGTGTACGTTTCTCAATGCTTTTTATTTTAGAATTGGAAGCAAGGACAGGATTTTTAAACTGATACAAAACCATAATCTATTTGGAAGTGTTCATGACAAATTAGATACTCTAATGGAACTCAATCCATCTGCAGCTACCAGCCTGCTTTTGAACAATGTTGAGAAGGTACCTGTCAATCTAGTGGTTTCAAAGCTGAAGAACAAGAAGCAATTGTTGTATGAAGTGAGCATTTTTTTTTACCGTTGTTTTAAGGAACTACTTTAATATTTGCTTTTTAGCCTACTTTCCCGTTAAAAATAAAAGAAAGACGAAAAAAGTATTAAAAGTAGCTTAATGCATCTAAAAAATATCGCCAAGTCCAAAAAATATCGCCAAGTTAAAAAAATAAAGAGGTAAAATGAATATCGAAAAATTAAAAATTTGAAAGTAGGGTATTGAGATGGAGAATTTGTGTGTCGGTCTGTCTGTCCCCCCCCCCCCTAATAACTTTTGAATGAACATTCCGATTTGGACGAACTTTTTTTTTTGGAAGGATCTCGGCGAGTACAGCTCATTCCCATATTTGATTTTTTGATTTGAACAATTTTTGGTTCAACTTTAGCCGTTCAATATAACTGGTCCCGCGATACTAACTTTTGAATGAACAGTCCGATTTGAACAAACTTTTTTTTGTTCGAAAGATTTTTTCAAGGATACTTCATTCCCGTATCTACATTTTCAATTTGAACAATTTTTCGTTCAACATTGAACCGTTCAAACAAGCTGTCACCCCTAATAACTTTTAAGTGAACAGTCCGATTTAAACAAACTTTTTTTTGTTCGAAATATATCGGCAAGGATACTTCATTACCGTATTTAAATTTTCAATGTGAACATTTTTTCGTTCAACATTGAACCGTTCAAGCTACCTTTCTCCGCCTAATAACTTTTAAGTGAACCCTCTGAATTGAATAAACTTTTTTTGTTCGAAAGATCTCGGAGAGACTCATTCCCATACTTCACTTTTCAATTTGAACCATTTTTCGTTCAATGATGAACCATTCAGAAAATTTTTTAACATGAGCGCCTACTGGGAAATTTAAATTGAATGTTGATTCTGAACTTAAAGGCGGATATCCTTCAAACTAACTTTGTAAGAAAACGGTTTTGATAAAAAATGTATGTTAAGTACTTTTCTGAAAAATCTTCTGTGAGGACTCTGATTCCGACTCCGACTCCGCAAACATGGCGGAAATGCAGGCTCAGAAAAAAAAGACTGACTGGGCAGACGATTTTTTGTTTATTTATTCATTTTTTTTGTTTAATTAATTATTATTTTTATTTATTTATTTATTTTTATTTTTTTTTTTTTTTGGCAGACGATATTTTTTTTTTATTACAAAAATTTTCAGTTTCAGATATTCAAGAGAATATTGATTAGATGCTAGAATGCCGATGTCGATGTACGGGAAAGTAGGCTCGTTTAGTTCTTGACAGAACTTCTTGTTAAACGTTTATTTTAATAGATTTCTGAAATTATAATACATTTATAAGCATTTTCTCTCGTTTTTTAACAGAAATGTTACCCTGCTCCAAACCATTCAAGTGGTTGGGAGAAGGGGGGAGGGGCAATCAGAGTTATTTGGTGTGTATCAATCGTAAATCAGCAATGATTGGTCGAAAAGAGTTTGAACTGAAAAATAACTTTAAAACATTTTTCCATACAAGAGACAAAAATTGTAGTTTAAGTTGAATCCTAATAAATTAGCCTTTTATATAGAATAGTGTCTCTATTTAAAATCATTATGCTTGAGGAAAAGCAGCGGATTTGAAAACCCTTTCTTTATTAATTCCCAGATCTTTCTGAAAACTTATATATTTTTTAAGAGAAGTAAATCATGAAATGAGCCCAAGTCTCGACTAGATACCTAATACTATGAACATAAACCAAAGCTCTCCTTTAACAAGAGCTAAAACTAAGTATACCAAATATCAACCAAGAATGTCCTGCGGCTCCCTTACTTGGGCCGTGGTGGCCCGATCGGTAAGGCATCGGACTCGTGTCCGGAGGGACCCGGGTTCGAAACCCAGCCGATCAAAGATCCACCGCCTTGATTAATGGTGGCTGGGAGGCGTTAAAAATGTCGTGGTCACAAAGTCCTCCAAGTGAAACGATACCTCTGGGGGTGCTGGGCCCTAGGGTTTGCTCGACCCTAGGTTCTGGTTCAAAATTAAGAACAGAGCGCTCTTCAGGGCCCTATCCCGGTTAAACCACGAAGCTGTGGTAGGTACGGGGGACCCTGGAGAGTGTGAAGTGAAGGCTCCCTTACTTCGATTAAGTGGCACATGAGGTCCTTCAACCCTAATGATAAAAAAAAATGCTTTGACTTAATTGATAATTTTGTCTTTTTGTAGTCTTTCTCAAACATTTCTTTTCAAAATAAATTTATTCTTTCTATAACCATCATACTTAGTTAATAAAATACCTTTTAGGATGTTCAGTGATTTTTGTGAGGTTACTCAATGATTGATCATGAGTTATTTTATTGAGTAACAATGAAATCAATATTAGTATTGGAAGCAAAATTAGGTGACTTAGAAATGTGTGTTGCCCTTAAACTGCACTCATGCTTTGACTTCACATAGTTTTGTAAAAAACTTTTCTTTACCACGAGAAAAGTAAAAGCTCAGTCATCTATAAAATGGCTTGTAAAATAAATGAATGATAGTGTTTTTGCTATTTGTTAAAAATTTGTTTCAGTTTTCCATTCATTCCTGCTATGTTAAATTTATCATTTATTATTGGGTTGCTCTAGGACAGTGTTTCCCAACCTTTATTAGCTCATCGCCCCCTTCAAGACCCTGACTAACACCTATCACCCCCCTTCCCCTCTTTCGTCCTCGAAAAAACCATAACAAGTGAACATCAATATTACTGAAAATATAAGAATCTAACTTTCATTCGCAGTAACATGCACGCAATAAAGCATTTATAACCAATCACTTTTAAACTAAAAATATTAATAAATAAATAAAATACCTAATTTTTTTTTCTTTCACAAAGCGAACTGATATAAGCATTTGAAGGGTAACATTTGAAGGGTCAGGGGGAAAAACCACGGTAGTCCACTTTTTGTTGAATTTAAACTGATGCTACCACCTGTTAGAAAAATAAGTGTAATTTCGTTTAGTATATGCATTATTCGTGAAAAAATACTGTAGTCCATGTATTATTGTCATTTTAGGACAAGTATACTGGGGAAGTTTATGAGTTCGTAAAGTTTAAATTTCGTTTTTCTCAAAATGAATCAAATGTGACTACCGTGGTTTTTCCCTCTGACCCTTCATTTAACTAAGGCCATCGACGTACTTTTAAAAAAACAAGTACATTTTTCAAGAAATTATTTTTTTTCATGCACTGGAATCTGGGAGAATTAAAATCATTAAAACTAAAAATTTGAAGGAAAATAAATTGGAAATCTGAAAATTCATAAGATTGACAATGAATTGCAAAATACTTCCTAAGGTTCATCCAAGGTGCAAGGAGGAAGCTCTTGAGCTTTAATTTGTTTCTTTCTTAACCTGTGATTAATTGTTTAAACTCTGAACAACCGGTTTCGTACATGTTTACAATTTTGGTTTTTGCTATTATTACTGTATTCTCTCCTAAATACCCATTGCCCCCTTATCGCCCCTTAACAATTTATCTCCCCTTTGAGGAGTCAAACCACCCCCTTGTTGGGAACCACTGCTTGAGTAACTTGATTGAATGTCTCTTATCGCAAATCTTAAGATTGTCATCTATATATATAAAAATGGATGTATGTATATTTGTTTGCATGTTTGTTCCTTATACAAATCCAGTTTTTGTTGGATCTTCATCAAACTTGGCACAGAGGTTCCTTGATACACTAGAATTGACATAGGTGGGGTTTTGAAGCTTAAAAAAAAATTCAAATTTTTTGTTTCAAAATGGCCATTTTCTTTCAGAGTAATAGAGATAAGCCTTTAATCATACAAATTGATAAAATTCAACATATTTAAATCTGAGTATTTTCCAATAAAGATTACGATTAAAAATGAATTATCAATATTAGGCTGACCTATTTCATTTTAGCATGAAATAAGTTAAAAAGAATTATAATGGAGCTATAATTAGCACCTGGGCAACACCGGGTAATAGGCTAGTTGAATTATAAATACTGATGGAATAATGTTTTCTTTTTAAATGCTGTAAATAATAGTCCTGTTTCTAGTGTATTGTAATGTTAGTCATATCTCAACTTACTGGAGATACTTTGTGATTATATTATTATCATTAAATTAATGGGTGATTTGTGATATTTAATCATTTTAATTTGATCATTTATTTCAGTATCTACATAAAGCCTTTCTGAAGGATCCTACTTTAGGGGAAGAGCATCATGGATTGTTAGTAGAACTTTATGCAGAATACGCGCCTGAACTTTTGCTGCCTTTTCTTCGAACGTCTCACAATTACTCTCTGGAATTTGCACTCGACATCTGTCAACAAAGAAGTTTAATTCATGAAGTTGTTTTCCTTTTAGGTAATTTTTCGAAAACGATATTCCATGGCCACAAAACTAGTTTAATGCCTTTGACAACTATATATTGTGCATTTTAGTGAAGACACAGTTTTATTACTGTTATTGAGAGTTGTGATTAATTAAACTTATCTATAGTCGGGGCATACCTAATCTGGCTGTGTACGATATGCCTAGGCTCCGTCACACGGAAATAGTTCATCTGTAAATTATTAATAGCTGCTTTTAAGAATTTTTTTCCGTGTAAAATATTTCAAATAACTTAAGAATTGAGAAATCCCCAGTCATAAATAATCAACTAAAACGTTATATTTCGTGTTTTTAATTAAAAAAAAAAAAAAATTATTCTTAATTTTACGTCATGTTATCTTCTGGCCAGTAAAATTCTCAGTTCACTCGGTGAGAATTGCGCCATTTGCACTTTACTGCAACCTTGTATAATCTCCGCAGTGAAAGAAAACTGTATAATAAAAGAAAATATTTAAAGTTAATATGTTGGCGACTATTTTACAATTTGGCATTCAATTTTGTTTCATTATATTTGATCGAGTTTTTAATGATATTTGTTTTCTTTGTTGGTTTATTCTGCATTTTAACGGCTTATTTTAATTAGAAAATTATTTTTCATTTTAATTGATTCTTAGTATTCATTTGTTCAAAGATTTTCTTTTTTAAAATGCTTATCAAAACGACAGAATAACGCCAAACAAGTTATAGCAGAATTGAACAAAATGAAAAACAACTGCCAAGATTCAAAATGCTTCACATTGTGTACCCGTAATGTAAAATTACTGGATTAGTGTTCATAGATTCTTATTTGTTGGGTAAAATTTTCCACTTAGAAATTTCATCTCTAGTATTTTGTTAATATTTGGATGTCAAATTTCATTAAATTCGTCTTATCTGGAAAACAAGCAAAAATTTTCGTGTTTCTTAGTGCATGTAACATTTTTTGAGGTTGAGCGAATAATAGCCAATTATGGCAAAACAGTGAAGGAGTGGAACTGTGACACATTAGAAATGTTGCGAAATAATGTGATACGTCTCCCATAGCTTTAATAATGCTGCCAGGTTAGGTTTGCCCCGACTATCATTTTCTCTCCTTTTATATCTAATGCTCACTTTATTATTTCGAGCAATCTAAAATGATATGTTTTTTTTTCATTTTCAATAGGCCGAATGGGTAATACAAAACAAGCACTGGAGCAGATCACAGAACAACTTCAAGATATAGATCAGGCAATACAGTTTTGCAAAGAACATGACGACAAGGAGCTCTGGGAGGATCTAATTGAGAGTTCTTTGGATAAACCAAGTGTGTATTTTATATCGACTGTTCAACATTCAAAATATTTGGTACATACAGTAGAGAACCAATTATCCGGGATGTTTGGGACCACAGCTATCCCGGATAGCTGAATTTCCCGGTTTTCTGGATCGCTACAAAGCGATATTTGCCAATTGTTTATAAAACCCAAGTTACTGTAACAAATAGTAATGCATCTCAAAATCTGAAGAGAAAACAATCCAGAAGTCTTATAGGTATTACATTATTAAAAATTTCTGAGCTATATGCCATTTATATGGTATTTATGAAGAAACCGTTCATATTCATTTAGGTATTTCAAAAGAAAAATAAATTTAAAAAAAAGCTCTTCATTTTTTAGAAATTACCGAAAATGCGTATTTTAAAAAGTGACGGAAAAATCGACAAAATGTTGCCGGTTTTCTGGTTTCCTGATATTTTGGTTCCCGGATAAAAGGTTCTGTACTGTGTTACTTTTTTTGAGTAAGTGAAATAAAAATTGTGTGTGTGTTTGAATGTTATTTAGTAAAAACATTTAAATATACAAGTTTTTATCAAAATAACAGGTTTACTCTTTTATAAACTGACTTCATATGTAATTGAATTGAATTTTTATGCAGATGAAAGTGCTAAAACGCATTTTGCACCTGTAATTCATAGTCTGCTTTCTTTAAGACTCTTGTATTATTTACACCAAAGCTAAGACATTCACTTGGATAACCAATGTGCAATTCGACTTTACAAAACTGAACTTCATTGTGGAGTAATATAATTTAAAAAATTTTAAACATTGATATTTTTAAAGTTTCAGACAAAGGTGAAATTAATATTTTGTTTACACAGACATATTCATCAGGCATTGACGTGGATGAATATTAAAAGTAATACTATAAGTGAGAATGATTTGTTTTAAATAATTCTTTTGAAGTCTGATTAAAATTTATGGTTTTGAAAATCCCATTGTTAAACGAATGACAGTGGTAAACTGTAATATCTTAATGCTTAATCTGCCCATGTTAGTGTATAATACCAGTTACAAATTATTCAGTTTGTAAAATTAAAATACATGTTACTTTTCTTTTGGATTATTGATTTGAGACATTTTCCCCCCTCAAGGTTTTATCACAGTTTTGCTCCAAAATATTGGAACCCATGTGGACCCTATTATGCTGATTCAAAAAATACCCAATGGCATGGAAATTCCTGGACTTCGAGATTCATTGGTGAAAATTCTCCATGATTACACTTTACAGGTAAAAACTGCTAACGAAAATTCTACCCGATCTTTCCAGCTTTATCAAAATCACTTCGAGAACATGTTAAAAAATCATCTCTTTCTGCCTCTAACCGTGTATTTGCTTGAGACAACTGTGCGATAGGGTGTATCACGTTTGTTATTTTTTTACTGAGATATTTTTCTGAATTGTTCAATTGAGGTTATTTATAGCTATCATGATGTTCTTTTAACTGTTAATGAAAGTTTTAAAGTTTGAAAATATTCATTTTTAAAACCTAAACCCTCGCCACTCCACAGACTGATCTGAATTCATTACATTCCCCATCGCTAGGACTTTTAGTAAGTAAATTATCATATTTACGAAGTTTATCGGTAATTATGAATAGTCACTAATAATTGTATACCGTCACCAATTTATTTATTACTTAAAAATGTAGATAAAAAAGGGAACTTCTTGAAATGGTCCCTTTTTTGATAAGCAACACACATTTTTTGTTAACTAGAGCTTTTTTTTTGCTGTGATGAATAGGTGTCTTTACGAGAAGGTTGTAAAAAGATCCTTGTTGCTGACTGTTACAGCTTGCTGGAAAAATTAAACAAGCTACAAAAGAGAGGAATCTTAGTCAGTGGTAAGATATATTATATATAAGTGTAATATTTATCTTTAACTAATCTTGCTAGATTTGTCATTATTAAAGCATAATTTTATGTGTTTAGTTATTTAGCTTTTATGTCATTCAAATTCGTAAAAAAAATTTCCTTCAATTTCAAACAATTTAAACCAGCAAGCACAAAAGAAGAAAAAAAAACTATGCTGCGGAAAGAAACATAATTCATATATCAGTTATGGTCTAAGGTTAAGTTTTATTGAAAAAAACTCTTGATGTAGGACAAGTCCAGAAAATTTTTCAATTTTATTATTATTGTAGTATTTTTTTATAAGTATTTTAATTTCAAAGAACAAACATATATTAAGTTGGCTAAGCTGTTACAACTATGTAATAAACAAAAAAGTTTGATCTACTCTTCATTTGAAAACTTGCAATTTCTGTTAGAACTTATTCTTAATCCAATGGGAACCAAATCTGCTAGCATCCTCTTATCAAAAACTAGCTGTTGTGGCCGTCACGAAACTTTCTTCTATATCTATCTTATGAATTCCAGTTACAAAATAAAATACGTACTCGCCCGAATAATTGGAAACAGCTCCAATTTCCCAATTATCGCAATAACCCTGCAAATGCAGAATCAATGAGCGAAATTGGAAATCATTACAAAAGCCTTGTTTAGATTAATTGCAAACATTGTATTTGTTAGTAAAAAGAAATTGGCAACAGTTAAAAATTTCAAATCATTGAAAGTTTTCAGCTGTTTTGATAATTAAATAGCGTGAAAGCGATTTTTTAATGAATTAATTTTTCGCATTGTTGACTAAGCGCAAAAATCACCCCACCCTCCCCCTGGGGCGATTGGCGCCAAAATTTAATCGATGCTTGCTTCCATATTGGGTTAGTGTTATTCCAAATTTCATTCAAATCGCAGCAATATTTCTCGAGATACAGTAGGTGCAATGACAAAATAAGCACTTTTGATTGCTCCACTCCCCTTTGAGATATTGACACACAAATTAAATCAGCACTTGTACTCAATAGGGTCTACCTATGGACCAATTTTCGTTTGAGTCCGCCTGTTACTTCCTGAGATATAGCAATCACCCCCGCGCAGAACACGTGCGATTGCTCGACCCCCCTTCGAGATATTGACACACAAATTGAATCAGCACCTGTACTTTATAGGGTCTACCTATGGACCAATTTTCGTTTGATTCCGCCGGTTACTTCTTGAGATATAGCACTCACCCCCGCGCAGAGCACGTGCGATTGCTCCACCCCCCCTTGGAGGAATTCGCTAAACAAAGTCAGGTGCACCAGTTCACATGGTGGTACATATGTGCAAAAAATTTTTTCCATTTCATGCAGTAGTTTTTGCTCTAGCGCGGCCAAAAAAACTGGTCACACACATACAGACTCACAGACAGACATTTTCCAAAAATGGTCGAAATGGACTCAGCGCACCTCAAAACGTGCAAATCCGTCAAAATTCGACATTCGAAAATTTTCACGAAACCAATACTTTCTTCTATATATTAGATATAGAAGAAAGTAATTAGAAATAAATAATCAACCGATTTATTTATTAAGAATAATTACTAAATTGCAATCATGCATTTGGGTATATTTTTAGAGCTTTGATTTGAATGCAAAAAGCAGATAAATAGTGCATTTTGTAGATTTTTTTACATATATAATATATATATATATATATATATATATATATATATATATATATATATTTATATATTAAAAACATTTTTAATCCCATAAGCAAGCTGTTATAAAATTTGCCATGAAGATAGACAAATTTCTTTTGAATTCACAGTATTAAAAAAGGGGAAAAAAGCGGGGCTTTTGACGCTTAAATAGTTCAAGTTTTAGGCCCTAATAATTATGTTGTATATTAATTCAAAGCACATGTATAATATAATCACTTAAAAGTTTTTGATCTGTTATTGTTGAAAGAAGTTATCAGATTTGTGTAAATATGGTCGCTCATAAATCAACTGCTTAAAAGTGAAAAATGCGAAAAAAACTGAAGATTTTTTTCATATTTTAAATAATAATAATGAGTGTTTGAGCAATATACTCATTCAGATAATTGGTTACTTTTTGATGTGCATAAATCAATTTTCACCAAGCAACACATTACATAAACAGTTTCATTATGTTGCATTCATATTAATTTGTTGTTTATTGTTTTTTTTATTATTATTATTTGAGTAAATTATGTATTTTTTAAATAGAAAATCAAGTGTGTCCCTTGTGTGAGCGAAAATTATTTACAAATGGTATGTATTTATCTGGTAAATTCTAAAATAAGCTTGTAATTTATATGTTTGTTCATTACAAATCAAACTTCAATATTTATTGGCCTTTGAAGTAAAATGGTCCTGATTCCACATAAGATTTAGTTAGTATTGAACTTCAATTCTTATTTTGATTGATTTAAAAAAAAAAATTAAAAGAAAAGAACAAACTTCATGTTAATAATGGCTATTTGATAAAGTTTTATTAGAAAAACAACTAAGCAATCTATTCCATTGAATTAAGCATTTAAAATTGTTGCAGGTAGTCAAAGCAACTTTTTCTAAATGAGATGCGTTTTGACTTCCACTGCAGGTAGAAGACATTACAAATGGCTTTGGTTAGTTCCTAGAAAAAAATTTTTGACTTAAATAAGTTTAATGTAAGAAACTTGACATGTATTTCCGACCATGCTTTCTCCATTTAAAGACATAATACACGAACATTTTTTAAATAACCTAATTCAGATATGTGTGTTAAACAACTTGGGGTAGCCCTGGAAAAGTTCAACATTTGGTAAGGGTTAACTGTTTTAAAACTTGTTATATGGAATGAGATTAAGAAAACAATATCAATCTCTACTAATAATAAAGCTGAAGGTGGATCTGTCTGTCCTTCTTTCTGTCTGTCACGCGCGTAGCGCCAAAACCGTTTGGTCGATTTTCATGCCACTTGGCACAAAATTAGTTTGTAGCATGTAGTTTTGCACCTCGAAGCGATTTTTCGAAAATTCCATTTCGTTCTTTTTCTATTCGAATTCTTAGCGGAAATTCGATAAAATAGGGAAGAAATATTTCATACACATTTTCAAGTTTTATGTCATTCGAAAGCTTGAAATTTTCTGCACAAAATGAAGTTTTTTCGAAGTTTCTACGATCATCAGGAGAGCTGTAACAATTGTTAAAAGCTCCGAGAGAAACTACGCAAAATAGCCAGGGTACCACGCTTGGCGCGCCTATCACCCATTTAGCGAGAAAAGGGTACCTAAAGCACAGATTAACCAAATATCATTTCAATTGCGATATTGCATCGTTCTTTTTAAAGTGTTTAATTTCGGAAAATGTATTGTTTTGTTTTTTAAACTAGGAAAGAAAACTTTCCTCTGCTTTTAAACTTTGGTAAGATTTCTGTTGGTTTCTGTGAGCAACAAAATTGTTCTTATTTTCTCTTTTGGCTTATTTTTGTGCTTCTCCCCTTGGGGTTGCATTCGAATGTTCCAAGGGGGTGTTTTACCCCTTTTATGGAGTAAATCAGTGTTCATTTCAATGCAGACAAAAGTGATATGAATTGACACGACCACTTGGCGATATATCGCCAAGCTTTTGGTCGCCAAGTATTTGCCGCCAATTTGGCGACATATCGCCAAGTTGGCAAAAAAATTGTTTTCTTTTTCTTATTTGGATTCAATTTGGCGCTATTGGCGATATTTGCGAAAAATCCACTGAATGACGTTAAAATCGGCGATATTTAGGGGATGAATCATTGTAAAACTTTTTTTTGCATTGTTTCGTGGCAAACTAGGGATATAAATGTTTGAACTGTTATCTTGCTCACTCCAAGCACTATTTTAGCACTTAAGGCATCTACTAAGAAATTTACACGTAAAAATAAGTAGCGTGGGGTCCATACCAGATTTTTATATCATACTTTGAAGGAATTATTGCTGAATTACAACTAAAATAGAGCATTTTTTCTGCTATATCAATTATTTTACAAATGAACTTTTAATTTTATACCACGGGCAAAGCCGTGCGGGTACCGCTAGTAAATAAATAAAAGATAACTTTGCTGACACTGAATGCAATAGTAATTGAAAGGCTTGGGAGATGAAGAGGTTGTGTAACAAAACCCAAATTGCAATAAATAAATCTCTAAGTTTTACTGTTGCAGTTGGCACAGTAAAAAGTTTGGCACAGCTTTTTTTTTCTGGTTTGTCGCTAAGTGAGCATATGAAGTTGGTCTAATGAGATCTAGTTTTTGGTGTGTACCAAGTTTTATATACTTACCTGTATCCATTGCTTGCCATTGTCCAGCTTGAATTGTCAAAAAATGTAACATAGGCCCTTCATCCTCCAAATCCTTCGATTGAGAAAACATAACATTGTTCGGTAAAAAGTAAATTGTACATAATCTTCATTGATGTATTTTAAAATAGATTCTCGCACTGGGGGTGATGTTATAATTTTCAACTGCAAACATGTATTTCATGAGGATTGTGTTCCAGTCATGCATTTGCAAAAATGGGTGAGTTTTTGTGCTTTTTTTCTTTTTTAATATCATTTTCTGGAATTCTCTGATTCAATTAAACGTAAGAATAAATTATGTCTATAAAAGTATTTATAATAAACACCTATAGTAGGGGCAAACTTAACCTGGAGTCTTCACAATGCTGCCAGGTTAGGTTTGCTTCCACTATAATTAGTACAGCATTTGTCAAATTTTTTCATGCTACCGACCTTTGCTGACGCAAAAATTACTTTCCTTCACTCCTCCTATAGATTTTAGGTTTTCTGAGGTTGACAAGGGGGCATGTCAACCTACTCTGAAACTGGAGGCTCGATTCTCATAAGGGCCTGGCAGCCAAACTAACAAAGGGCCTATTTTGGCTCTTGTTGACTAATGCTTTCATAATGCACCCTTTTAGGATTGAAATTTACCTAAGTGAAATATTTTCTTATGTACAAATGCAACTTTTTGTTACTACTTCTTGATTCAATACAAATTCTTCAATACTTCTTGTCCCTTTTTCCCTAAAAGTCTCTACTTTAGTTTCAAATCCCAAAAAGTCCGTTTTTCCAAAATCTGGATTTTTTTTTCCTTTAACTCGCTGTTTATTTCTAGTAATTTGTACTATTTACTAAATATATTTTACAAATAAATTTAATATGTACTAAAATATATTTAGTAAATTTTACAATCTAATGAAGGAATTGTACATTAGATAAAAGAGATTGCCTTGGACATTTAAAATAATTGATGAAATTGGTGGTACTTACTACAGCCTTATAAAGTGTCGAAATTTGTTTGATTTTGAAGTTTTCCAGTAACCCCTTTTATCCATTTGCAATTTCGAAGAAAAAAAATAAAACAATGAAAACTATTTACATATGCAGTACATAGCCGCAGATTTAACCCTTTATGTCCCAAGTTAATTTATCGGTGATTTTTCATGGTTTTTTTTTTTTTTTTAGTTGGAAATACATCAAAAAACATATCAAGTAAAAAAAAATGTGAAAATTTTGTGTGTGTGTGGGGGGGGGGGGGGGTCCTAAGGCTTCTACATCTTAGGATCCCCAAGAAAACTGTTTCTGATTGCATGTACCATCTGTCTGCCTCTCAACGAAGTAAAAGGAGTGGTACTTAAAAGCTTTAGCATGATTCCAGCCATTTATGATTCATAGTGCTAAATTAATATAAGCGGGACTTCTGAGTCCCGTCGGTGCATAAAGGGTTAAATCCTTCGAATATTTCAGGGTGACTTCCATTTTACTAGAAATTGTAACTACGAGAATGAACAGAATGTTTCAGGCTCCAAAATTGAACTTATAACAATAAAAACAAATGCCAGGTACATACATAATGAGTTGGCTATGGCACCTTGCTCATCTACTTCAAAAGTAAAATCGATGTTAATAAACTCTTAGTTGTCGACTTTTTAATGAACTAAAAGGCAAGCAATTTTTCATTTAAACTTGTGGCTACTTTTTTGCTTTCTTTTGCATTAGTTTCAAATGAATTGCAGATTGTGAAATATGCTCGTTGAAACCGACACTTATTAAAACGTTTTTATCTACATAAAAAGTTCTGTGGACTATTTTGAAGAGGTCCTGGGAGTAAGCTATTTGGTTAGTTTCAGAATCGATAGTTGTTTCTGTGTGTTATAACTTCCTGCTATTTATTTTTCATCCTTTGTTAAAAGTTCAAGTTTAATTTTTATTCATATTTATAAGCTTTATCTAGATATTTATGAAGGTATTCATGAATTTTCGATTTGACAGGAAACCTGTACAATATGCAGTGCTCAAAAACGAGGTACACCTGGAAGCTCATAATTAATCAAAAAGACTTTTCTATTGCGATTTTGTAAATTAATCCATGTATATAATATTTTTATCTTAATAAACTATTGAATTGTTGAAAAAGCTTTTGCAATTGTTTTTGTGTTCAAAACAAGTCACTTTAAGTTTTAACATTGACATAGCAATGGTGAATGATTAAATAGCCTAGGTTTATTGGATTTTAAATGAACTGTTGTTGTTGAAATTTCTTTTAGCTGCATGTTCTTGTCACAATCTAGTTTTACTTGTAAATTGTATAACATGTATCATTCAACTTTTAAGCATAAAATGTTACTTGTTGCAACAGCAAATATATGTTTTATTGTATTTCACAATAGCATGTTTCAAACATTCCACAAAACAATACAGACTGATATCACACATCACACTATTTTTTTACAGAATAATAAAATTGTTAAGATCTTTTGAAAATAGCATATGTATAGCAGTTGAAGAATAAATTGGAAGGTACACATAACACTTATAAAATATTTCATATACAATATTATATATAAACTATAATAGTTTCTTTTAAAAAATGTTTTATGTTTTAATCTTAAAAAGTTAACAACATGCTCTTAAGAGTTATTTCTAGTTCAAAACTTTCTTTCATGTTTTCCTTTCTCTTCATGGTAAAGTATCTACAGTACTATATTGGAAATTGTTATGCAATATATATTTCATGCATTTAAAGGTATTAGCCAAAACGTTCACCCATTAAATTGTTAACTATTTACGAAAAGTTGCTTTATAATTTAAACCAGCGTTGGCATATCGCTATGTTTATGAGGTACACGACAAATGTTTTCATTCAAACTAAGATTATGTATAAATGTAGGAGTAGAATGCTTAAAATTTAAATAATTTTTAAAACATGCTTTTTATAATTCAAAGTTAATGAAAAAATAGCTCTTTTTTCTGCGCTTGAATTTTTAAAATTATATTCCTTTTTACTTGTATTGAATCATAAAATTAAATCCATTTAAAGCCAATAATAAGTAAGGCAAAATAACAAAGAAACTGTTTAATATTTTTAACTGTTGTGTAGAAAGTTCCATTTTTCTTCTGAAATTGACAATTTTCCATATTTGTTTAACATAAGATAAAAAACTAGAATTTAAAACAAAATTAATTCCTCTGTAACAGTTTTCTGTGCATAAGAATTAAATGTGGTAACTGTTTTCATAAATAAAGAGTTAATTATTCCTCGCAAGAAGTTCGTGAGCTCTTTTCAGCAGAGTTAAACTTTGCTTTTTATGCAAAAAAATAAATAAATGAAATAAAATAAAATCATTAGCAAAATGTAAGTAATTGCTATTCTGTATGGTTAATTTTCAAATGAAAGCTTCATTGCTTTAAACGTATCATTAGAAAAGAAAATGTTGCAGTTACATGTTTTGAATTTACATATAAATAACTATGTAATCATTTAACAAATATGTGTATACAGAGGAGGAAGCAATGTGAGAAGTATAAACAGCTTGCAATATATGGTCTACACTAATCCATTGCTAGCGATATGTAAGAGGCATTATTATCAAAAGGAGATCTCAAATATATAGAAGATATGTCAAGTTGAAAGGTTTGGAATGTTTTGTGCAACACAGTGGCGTATTTACGTATGGGCTTAATGGGCTATAGCCCAGGGCGGCACGATTGGGAGGGCGGCACTTTTTCCATGCAAAGTGAAGACCTTTTCTTTTAGACAGCAGGGCGGATCGGCAGCGAGAATGACCTTTTTTTTTAGTCATCAGGGCGGCAGCGGCTACATTTTTTTTTCGTATTGGCAGGGCGCAGCGGTGACCATGGACAAAGTTCATGAAGTTGGTGGCGTCCGAAGTCAAAGAGCTCTTTCTCAGACCCCTTCTATTCTCAGCAGTAGGGCTGCGACATCGATGTCGATGTTTTGGAAACATCGATGTTTTTGCTAAAACATCGATGTTTTTACCATCGATGTTTGAGGGTCGATGCTTTTCCAACATCGATGTTTTGGGTACGATGTTTTTTCGATGTTGATGTTTTATAATCCAGCAAAAAAAGTTTGCTAAAAATATGCGATGAGTAGACATATTAAGAAGTTTTCATCCTTAATCAGAAGTTTCAGTATTAATCTCATTGGAAAGCATTTTCCATGATTATTATCGGTGTTTGCTCTCGATGTTTCTAAAATATTTCTAATTTACTTTCGCCGCTTTTTTAAATTTAATTAATTTTTTATGCCAGTTTTATATTTCAGCAAAAAAAAAAAAAAAAAAAAAAAACAAGAAATGCGGCCATCGTTAATCAGACATTACACTATCATTCTCGTTAGACGTTTTTGATAGTTACCATCGATGTCTTGAGGTCGATGTCTTTTAATCATCACTGTTTTTTTCTTTCGATGTCTGTTTTACCCTTCAGTAAAAAGCAAGAAAAATATGCAATAAAAAAGATTCATCTTCAACAGATGCAATATCTATCGTATTGAAATAATGTTTTTTTTTAAATTATAAACGATGATTTACGGTAAACGATTTTTAAACAACGTTGTTTTTATTTTACTTTTGAAATTTTTTTCGATAACGGTATTTTACACTTCAGCAAAAAAAGTTTAATGAAAATATGCGATAATAAAAATAACACACTTTATCAACATTTGCAGTATCGATATCATACGGTTGATGTTTTTCAGGAGATAAAATATTAATTTAATTGAGTGATATAAAGATGCGCAATGTATTGGGGCGTTACTGTATTACTGTACATTTAAATGTGCAAGTAATTTTTACAAAAAAAGATCGATGTTATAAAACATCGATGTTTGAAAACATCGATGTTTTTTGGTCGATGTATCAATACCATCGATGTCTTAATTTCGATACATCGATGTCTTGAAACATCGATGTTTTGCCTTCGATGTCGCACCCCTACTCAGCAGTGAGCGGCCTCGGGTGGTTTCAGGGATAGGGAGTGTAAATAGAAACAGATGGAAAACCAGTTTTTTGCTGTATTGTGTGAACCGCAGGAACCGCACTGTCACTTGGATTCTAATGAGAAACTTCCAGGTAACACGAGCGTTATTTACAAGATCATCCCACTAATCACTTTCCTGTTAGAAGGATAGATGTCCACTGGCGTCAACGTTCCTTGTCCTAATCAACACTAAATGGCTGAGATAAACTTTTATAATTAATTTTTGAGCAAAAACTTCACAAAGACTGCCTTATTGGGGGATGATAAAATTCCTGAACCTCTTAACATTTAAAATCATCCTGAAAAAAGAATATATTTTTTTTTCTTGCTCAAGACGGAGTTTGTTCTAATTTTCTCTGTTACATTGGGGCAGGAGTTATAAGGGCTCTTAATTAAGTCAAAAAATCAAAAGTTAAATTCAATTTAAGGACTTATCTAAGAGCAAAATTTCACGGGAGACCTGCAGACCACGAACTTGAAAACGACATTTTTTTTTTTTTTTTAAACGTACAAAACGTCTTTTTGCCGTGCCTAGTGGACCCAACAGCTATAGGTGCTAACCTATAGCTGTACAATTGGGTAAAGGTTGATTTGAACCGCTGGGAAAAGGTGCTCTTCCAGACATTTATTTATTTTTTAAGGGCATTTTATTTTTTTATTATTTTTTTTAAATTAATGAATTAATTTTTTTAAACTGGAAAAAGGATGTAAAGCAAGGCTTTCAAAATTACTCCCTACTCTCCTTTTTTTTTTTTTTTCTTTTTTGCGTGTTTTCCTGTGTTATCTAGCACAATTTAATTGCATTTAAAGGTTACATGTACTCTGGCTCGCGAAATTCAGCTTAATATGAGGTCATGTAGTGTACCACGAAATTTATCATCTCAGTAATTGAAATCCTTTGATACGTTCTCACCAACGTTTTTAGCTTTTTTTTTTTAATCTCAAATTTCCAACAGTGTGAAAAAGTTGCCTCATGTTATTATAAGTATATGTGCAAAATTTCACTGATCTGAGTTACTATTTTCAGTTGCCTTTGGTACTACAGTCGAACTCGCTTATAACGAGCATGAAGGGACCGTAACATGTTTCTCGTTAAATCAGAGTGCTCGTAATAAACGGGTCCTTACGGTTTATTTAATACAGTGCTTGCTAACGGCGATAATATTATTGTTATTTCGTTATTCGTTTACTTTATTCCAATTGCAAATTGTTGATATGGTCTAGTAACATTTTTTTTTTCATTTAAATCTTTAAACAAGTTTTTAAAATTTTTAAAACTATTTTTGAAACAAATATGTGAAGATTATTCATTTCAAAAACTGTTTTAAATTTCGAAAGAAAGTTCTTAATGTAATTAAGTACTAAAAATGTTGATTTATAATAATATAAGAGTAGATTTGTATAGTAAAAGTTGAGATTCGCAAAAGACGAGTTTTTACAAATTGGCCGGTTGTTAACAACCAACCAATTTCATGTTTAACTAGCTGTGTGGCCAGGTTTTGCACGGTTTACCTTGAAAATACAGTTTATGTCAAGTAAATAAAAAGTTTTTTTTTTTTTTTTTTTTTTTTTTTTTTTTTTTACAACTCTGAAATTCAACACCTCAAGAGGGGGGGGGGGCGGCCAGTTTCAAAAGCCCAGGGCGGCCTCACGTCCAAATACGCCTCTGGTGCAACATCAATAGCAGTTGGACATGTAACAAAAGCAGCACCACATGGTTCACATGATTGGTTGGAGATGAATACACATTCATCTCAAAAGGAGAATATGTGCCTTGCTGATTTTACTGAACTTTTCATTCACTGATTGCTTTTTCTAAAATGTTTTCAAATCTTCAAACGGAATTTAATTATCAGTTGATTACAGAAATTAACTCGTACATTGCAAGATCAACATCTTGAGAAAAGTCGAAATTTTTTATTTTTGTAAAAAAGGCAAAAATTAAACCTAGCTTGAAAATGTGTATTGATTTAAGAATTTTTTTAAAACTTTTTTTTTTAACGAACTGAATAAAACTATATCTGAAATTTAACTCAAAAAAGTTTCAGCCTGTCAGCCTATTGAATTAATATACAAAACGTTCCTCAAAAAAAGTTGAAATTCAAAAAAAAAAGTTTTAAAAAATCATTTCCCAGGTGAACAATTTCCTACTTGAGTTTATGAAAATAGGAGTCCATTAAAAAAACATTTAATGCAATAAATAATACTGCCAATATTCAAAAAGCAAAGATCATATTTTTCAATGTAGAGTAGTAACAAAAAAGAAAACATTTCAATTGAACCAAGTTGAAGAAACAATTCTTCAGCAACAGATCAAGATAGTTGAAACAGACTATTTTCTTAAACGTAGAACAAAAATTATCTGTTATGAACATCATATCAAAACATGTTAAAACCATCCTTTAATAAAATCATTAGAAAAACTTGATTTTACAAAACGTCGATAGAGTATATGTTTAAAAAAAAGGGGGAGGGGGACGCTTGTGTGAATAAAACCAGAATTTTCTTTCTCTTCAAGATTACAGAGGTTTACTATTTATATCATTCAGTTTGAATAAAAAATCGTCCGCTAGAAAACATGCCTAAACGGTCAAGATTTAAGAATCTTTACTTTCAAATTCTGTTCCCGAAACAACAATAAGTCCATATTTTAAAACCCTTGAGAAATTTAAAAAATGTACTTTTTACATTTAAGTTAAATTCTAACTGTCCTAATTAACTGAATGTAAAATATTGATAATAGTAATTTATTTATTTTGTGAAAACTTTTCCTTTTGGTAATTTTATACATGCCGCTTAATGAAATCAAATATCCTCTGAACAAATGTGATTTTAATAAGTGGCGAGCAATGTAATGGTTTCTTCAAAAGGAAGGAGTTGCAAGAAAAGTTTAAAACAAATTTATTTGGGTTCAGTAAGAAGTCATCAAGTAACTAATAGTTATAACAATCAATTTTGCGAGATCGCTTTTCTTGATATCTCTTGATTATTAATTTTTTAAAAGTTCTTTTGAATAGAAAAACATGGTAAATAAGAAAAATTCAAGCTTTTTATACAGCAAAAACTATTTTTTAAGCAGTGAGAAATACTGACTTGATTTGCAAAACACTATCAACTCGTTTATTCCGTCCATGGATGGGATAAACGAGTTGGTGGTGTATTGCATGTTTCTGTCTTAGCCCTGGCTTAGGGGCGGTTACTTACTGCTTTACAGACTTGGTTTGTTAATGCAGTGGGAAAAGAGATGCTCGTACACTGAGGGTTCCCAGTTATAAAAACGAAAGTCGTTCAAGTTTCTTTTATGCAGCAGATTATAATTATTTTCAATGCAAAAAATAAAAAGAAATGAAAAATGCGTTCATTAGACTAGTGAGAAACTACAAAGGTTCAGAACTTGCAACAAAAGCGGCGATTGATTGATTTAAAAAATCCCGATCTTAACATTACAGACAAAAAGTAGTACATTTTAAGTCTTAGATTGTAGTTGCCATGACAATCGCTTTTCTACAACTTGTACAAAAATAATGTATTTTTCATTCTCAAAAAAGAATTCTAATTATTCGATCCTCACTATGCACTAAAAGTAAATTATGTAATCAGTGTAATATAATAGTTTACAGATAAAAATATTGAAGTATAATGAAAAATGTTTGATATCTTTAGATTTGTTTTTAGCTTTTTCGTGTCTTTCACCACTCTCACCCTTGAATGTAGTGAAGAAATTAATCTCAATATTTATGGGTTACAGTGTAATCTTGATAAAATAGTATTCCAAAAATACATTACTTGCAATATTCTAAGCTTTAATAAATAAGACATAAGTTTTGCAAAAGCTATCAAAGTTTGTTCATACATATTAACACCCACAAAACATTTATAAACAAGTATTGCACACGACTTAAAAAGAACACAAAATGGTGCAATTTCGAAGCAAAACTATTCCCTCAGCTTGGAACAGCATGCAAACCAATGAAAGCGATCGGCTGCGATTTCTTTCGTCGAAAATCTTCCAAGCTTTTCCTTTTTTCCCCCGACTCCAGAGCAAATATTCCTTTCAGCAAGGCACTCGAATGGAACGTCAAATGAGAACTAAGCCGGGACATATTTACTCCAAGGTATGACGCTCATCGTCTAGTGGGGCGAGTGTTGTTCCAGTTGCAGTTGGACCTCTTCCGGCAGGAGACGCCTTCGGAACTGCGGCGTAGCCACCAAGTACACCACCAGCAAGCCAAAGGAGATCAGGCAATAACCCAATAGATTGCCGATGACAGCTGGTGTAGGTCTCTCCTTGTAGGTGGTATTTCTGAAATGAAACTGGTTTCAATTTGGTGATAGTTTCAAATTACAAGGCGAATTAACTTACTGTAAACTCTCAATTATTAGCGAGGGTATCGGGAAAGAAACATAAGAGTTAGAACTGAATGGTTAACAGATTTTAGAGAACCCTTGGCCCGGCTTAATGGTAAATCAGGCCCAGCTAATGACGCAAAAAAGACAACTTTAATTTTTTTAGAAAAGAAAGCGCCGCAATTGACCTGTCGGACTACATACACTTGGCAATTCACAAGGCCAGCAACATACGAAAATATCATTTTGCTTTCTTTTATTAACCGACGAAAACACCGAGGAGGTTCTCTAGTCGACCGGTATATATATATATATATATATATATATATATATATATATATATATATATATATATATATATATATATATATATATATATATATATATATATATATATATATATATATATATATATATATATATATATATATATGTATATGTATATAAAGTGAGATGAAGCATCATGATGGCGACATGACACTCTTCTGGGTATACATTTACACTGAAAAGAATGAAATAAAAATAAAATTTTATAAAAAAGAGTAAAACCGACTTCAAAAACGCAGCTGAAAATTGCTCTAAAAAGTAAAAAATAAATTTATTCTTTGAACACCATCGATACTACTTTTAAACATGAGTTTTGAAGTTGGTACCGAAACAGTTAATAAAATCATTCGTACCCATTGATCAATCGAATGTTTCAATCAAATGGTACGAATGATTTTATTAACTGTTTCGGCACCAACTTCAAAACTCATGTTTCAAAGTAGTATCGATGGTGTTCAAAGAATAAATTTATTTTTTTCTTTTTAGAGCAATTTTCAGCTGCGTTTTTGAAGTCGGTTTTCCTTTTTTTTATAAAATTTTATTTTTATTATGTTGCTGAATTCGTCCAATAGGCGATCCCTTTCAAGGTCTAACTATGCAGTGATTCTTTACTTACGGTGAGAAAAAGAAAGGGGGGGGGGGGGATCATACATTGAACCTGCCTCACATTTAGTTCATATGACAAAATTTTGTGATTTTACTATGACAAGGGAACTCTTTTTATTACTTCAAAATCAAATTGGCAACGTTTCACATTCGAATTGCGGTCCTCAAAATAATTCCAGGAATCGGAATAAATATTTTTTTTGAAAAAGGACATTATTTTGACAAATTTTTGGACAATTAAGCATCAAATAACAGAAATAAACACCACTGGTTTGAACAAATGCTTCGTTTTTGCCAACGTTGCTAGAATTGCAATCTCTCCTTTTTCTGAAAAAAATATTTTTATTTTATATTATTAAAAAAAATAGAAGAAAAAAGGCACGCAAGCTGTTTTTTTCCTGCGGTTTTATGCATAATCAATACATAACCAAGGAACTGATAAAAACTGAGAAAAAAAATATATTTTCTTTTCCATGTTAACTGATATAATCTAGAAACATTACAATGCCGGATCGGGGAGGGGGGAGCCCGGGTTTCTGCTTCCGGGCTGCAAATTCGAGTATACAGAAAAAAGAAAGAAAATACAAAAATCGTTAAACAAAGGAAATTCAACGAAACAGACAGGACAAAAATCATTTAGGTGTTACTTAATACTTTTTCATTTATTTTGCTACGTTTGAAATTGACTATTAGGGTCATTTACACTGCTCGACATTGAAAATGCAACACCAAGAAGGAGTGGTCAGAAATTCATGCAAATTTTACCGTAGACGCATGTCAATGAGTTATGCAAATGATATGAAATGCGCAGCTCTCCGACGCACGTGAAGTAAGATATAAGAGAATGAAGTTGAAAAGTGGACTAAGTTCATGTTGGTTTTTCTGCCAGAATAATTATCGGAGAAATTTGGTTTTTGTCTCGAAGGATACGTGTGATAGGAGGAAATGCCACGCCGTCCTCAACGAAGACACTTCCAGCATATAGACGACTTTACAAGGGGTATTGTGATCGGACTGAGAAGGGGAGGTTGGTCCATACGTCAAATTGCAGCTGATACCCACATGGATGCAAGCACTGTGCATCGGCTGAGTCGGAAATGGTTGGCAAGAGGAAATGTAGCCACATTGAGGGGTGCAGGTGCAGCCAGAGTGACGTCAGACCGCTTGGATCGACGGATTCACCGACAAGCTGTGCCGGACCCGCAAGTCACTTATACGTCGATTCTGCAGCACGTGCAAGGTACCCTGGATGTTCCTGTGTCGACCAGAACCATTTCCCGTCGACTGGTTGCACGTGACCTGCAATCACGGCGCCCGCTAAGAAGACTGCCATTGACCTCACAGCACAGACTCCAACGTTTGGAATGGTGCCGAACCAGAGCGACGTGGATGGCAGAATGGCAAACCGTAGTGTTCTCAGATGAATCCCGCTTCTGTTTGTCCAGCGATAGTCTTCGCATACGTGTGTGGCGTCGACGTGGAGAAAGATCGAATCCGGCAGTAACTGTGGAACGCGCCACAGCGCGACAACGTGGCATAATGGTTTGGGGCGCTATTGCATACAATTCCGTATCCCCTCTAGTTCGTATTCGGGGCACTATGACGGCCCAAAGATATGTAGATAATGTACTGCAGCCGGTGGCAATCCCCTACCTTCAGGGTCTGCCAAATGCAATTTTTCAACAGGATAACGCCCGACCTCACAGTGCTCGAATCAGCCAACATGCTCTACGAGGTGTACAGATGCTTTCCTGGCCACCATACTCTCCTGACTTGTCACCAATCGAACATGTGTGGGACGTGATTGGACGCCGTTTGCAGAACCTGCCACTGCCTCGTTCAGAGGACGAACTGTGGCAAATGGTTGAAAGGGAATGGAGTGCCATCCCTCAGGACACCATCCGCAGGCTTATTGACTCCATGCATAGACGTATCTTCGTGCATCGCTGTCCGCGGTGGTCCTACTTCTTACTGAGCCAACGCCGTCCTCGCTCTAAATTTTGCTTATTTATTTTGAAATAAATATCACTTATTGTTCCATGCTGTCTCTGTCTTCTTACCAAATTTCATCAATTTCTGACCACTCCCCTTCTTGGTGTTGCATTTTCAATGTCGAGCAGTGTATTTATAACAGCCGTAACTTTTATAAAAGTCGGTAAAACAGGGCGGCGAGCAGCAAGCGACTCTTTATATAGGCGTTTTGAGATGTTGAAGTGAGATGTATTAAAAATATATCTAATAAATTTCGTCCTTAGTAAAAAATTAAATTTAATAATTTCCTAAATAGTGATTGCTTCCTTGTTAATAGACCGGCTCCTGGTCTAGGCACCATGCTACCACCTAAGGCGGTATATTTTGGGGGGCGGCACATTTTACGATGTCAAGTCAAGGCGAAGTATATTAACAAACGTTTTTTGTCCTTCTCATAGAAATTATATCATGGTCAAAACCGTTTGACATCATTTCCCCAGGGTTACCGGTAATAGGGAAAAGTCGCCAAGTAATGCCTCTCTAAAAATTTGAATATGGTATTCGCTGCAAAAAGTTTAAAACCATCATCGCTGACACTCGTGGCAAGTTATTGGATTGCCCTTTGACAAATCTTATGTCCATAGTAAATGAGAAAACAAACTAATTGATAACGGAAGGGGGAAAAAAACTCCGCAATGAAAAGATAGTATAGCGGCAATACAATTTTACTGGTGAAAGGCTAAAATTACAGCCATCCCACGTCACTGATTTCGTTTTTGAGGAGCGCTTTTTTTACGAGCGGGATTTTAAAAAAATCATTAAAAATCAAGCATCGTTCTTCAAAATTCGCCGATGGTGAACTTTGTGTTTTGTAAATATTTTAACAATATCTAGTACTGTCCGTCCATGAAAACCGCGCCTAGCACTCGGGAACCATTCTACTTGAAAAAAAGGGTGATATGTTGTGAGTGGGAACTTACTGAAGTTTTCAATTTGAAACTTACATTTTTACTATCCTTTTGAAATATTCAACTACACTTTTGAAGTTAGCATCGTTCTACGTTGTTTGATACGGCTCAAAATGCTTCTTATTATTCTTATCTCTATTGTTATCTTACCCAAGGCTACACTAGATAGCGTTTTATACAGGCTTCTTCATTTGATCAAAATCCTTGGGATAAAAATGGACGTCCTTTTCCAGCGACATCTATCGAATTTTATGGTAACTAACATTTCTACAAATCAAATAATAAAAGACAAAATTAAAAGTTAATTTGTTGGCGACCATTTTACAATTTGGCATTCAATTCTATTTTAGTGTATTTTAACGTTATTTAATAGCTCGTTCGATTTGTTGGTTTATTCTGCATTTTAACGGCTTATTTTAATTAGTTAGTGAATTATTTTTCATTTTAATTGATTCTAATTATTAATTAACTATGAAACGACACTGGCACCGCAGAGCGATAAATGGCGATTTTGGAACGATAGTTCCATCAAAACTTTTGATGAGTTTAGATGGTCAAATTAATTTATTTGGCGATTTTTTTACATTTTAATGGAAGTTCTCCGTAAAGCTTTTGAGAATATTTCAATAACCGAGATCTTTGGTAGTATGTACGTTTCAGTTATAGGTACGTTTTTTAACTTGGCGATGTATTTTCTTACCACCTAAGCGAAGATTAAAATTTTAAGCTTGCATCGTCTTCTTTTCTCTTATTTTGCATTTTAATTTAAATTTCAATGATAATAATGGCTCGATATATTTATTAAACTTGTTATGTTACATGCTAATGGAGCTTTTGAAGTTGATTTGGCGAGTTTTTTAATAAGAATTCTCACATTATTTCGCAGCTTTTTTTCAGTTGGCCCATTATTTTACTTTCAAGTATTAAACTTATGTGTGAAATTAGAAACAAAAAAGGGAAGATTTCGGTGATTGGAAGTCTGGTTATCTTTCACTATTGGCGTTAAATCTTTGTGTCCAATTTATGAGCGAGGGAAATATACTAGTATATTCCTCCGAACTTCTCGCAACATAAATAGACGCTATATAGACAGGCCACACAAGATTAGTCACCACTGGATCAATTCCAACTTACTCAAATTTTATGCGAGAGGGTCCAGAAAAAATTTGGCACATTCAACTTTGCCAAACACGTGCCAATATTGCCACTGAAAATTACACGCGATCTGCCAAAAAGCAAACTCAACAACACAGCTGATCCAAGTGTAAACTTATCTTGATGCCGTCGTATATAGGGCCTTACATAAACTAAGAGCAACAAATAAGTAATTATTGCCAAAATTTGCAACACAGCAGATTCCCAATTATCGAAATATTATCAATGTGTGAAATTTAACATAAAAAGAACATTACCTTTTAATGTTGTGTAAATGAAAACAAAATTTTACAGTTGGTCGTCGTAATATTGTAGTTTTGTTTATTTTTTTCGTACTTGTATTGCTCTTTAGTACCAAACGATTATATATGCTCATTTCGTTTTTACTAAAGAAATTAATATGTTTTGTTGTCAATCGTCTTTCCGTTGAACACCATCGCTTCATTAGTGTACATTTCATTCTGGGGCATCAAAATGAAATGTCTCTACGAATAGATTCGCCATTTATCGCTCTGATGGGTCAACGCTATCAAAATGAACATCTGAGCTTTTGCGTAGCAATTAAGATCGTGTGAGCAACAGTAATGAAACAAAATAGTAAATAGAACAATATTATTTCATTGCTACATTTTTATTTATCGGCTGCGAAGAAAAGCGTATATTTTATTAATGCAGAGATGTCAAAATTGAACGCCATTGCTATATGTTGCTAATTCGAAGAAAGTAAACAATGAATGAATGTCGTATGACTGAATCATGAGTTGCGACCAACTTTACCTGAAAAGGGAATTTATTTCCCCTAAAAAGCAGTACTAAGAGGGCCTTCGGCATCAATTCACTCTGTACTCCACTTCAGTTAACTACATCAATATTTTTTAACCCTAAAAGATAGGATAAACGTCACTTTTTACAGCGGAAACAACATGCTAATAAATGTAAACAAACATTTGGGAGGTCGTTGTTCAGCGCTCTCTAGCGGGCAAATCTTTACCATTGATGTTTTGAGTAATGAAGAAGCCTGTATAAAACGCTATCTAGTGTAGCCTTGTCTTACCTATCACCGCTATTTTACTAAGATCAGAGAAGACCTGACGCATGCATAAATACGCGGAAGGTTTTAGCCTTAGAAAATCAGACAGTAGTCAAAGTTGGAATATTTCAGAGGTCGAAACTTCCTTATTATCACTCCCGAAAAACATTTAAACATCGTCAATGTAGGAGGTCAACTTTTTAGAGCAGCGCTATGGACGGCAGATCATTAGCTCCTCCGCAAAACAAATTCAAGTCAGTAAAAAAACAAAACTTAGAGAAAAAAAAAGAATCACACCGACCGGGACTTTCCTTTATCTTTGAATGTCAATTTAGCGTTACGTAAGGGTAGTTATTACTTTTATATAATAACATCAGAATTCCAGCGGTTACTTCTACTCCCGTAGCAAAAAAAAGTTTAGCCCGAACAACTTAAGTAATTGCTTGTTACGGCCTTGAATACAAGGTAGAAAAAAACGAGACAGGTATTCCGATAAACTGAATGCTGAAGAACATTAGGGGATTGCGTTTGCTTTTCAATCACGTACAAACAATATTTTTACTCAATCAAATTTGATTTATCTGTCGGGTTAGTTATAATTACGATTTTCTAAGATCGTTTTACAATGCTTGTTGACTCGGAAGGATTGCTTTTACCGATTTTCTGGATGAAGAGAGTCATTTTATGAAGAAGATTATTTAATCGACCGAAACTTTTTTACATGAGATTGAAAAAATCTGTGCCAAATGATGAATTTGAAGATGACACGCTATACCTTTTTCGACAAATCAAGCGAGCATTCGTTTGATGCGAAACACGCTCACATTCAAGATTTAAAAAAAAGTTCACAAGAACTTACGTGATGAGAAAAACACTCAAACTTCCTGCGTGAATCCCCCCCCCCCCTACACACACTCCGTGACAATCACACAAAGTCTGATCATTGCAAAACACCTCGGACGGCGAGAAAAAAAAAAGAAAAGAAGCTAGAGTTCAAAGATTCAACGTCTTCACTGATGGCGGCTAGGGCACGTTAAATATGTGTCGTGGTCAACTAAGTCCTCCAAGTTTCCATTTCCAAATCAATACCTCTGTGGGTGCTGGAACAGGAGTTGCTCTGCTTCTGATCTGGATATTAAAAATAATAATTAAAAAAAAACGGAGGGCTCTTCAGTCCCAATCTAATTGGTCGAACCACGTATAGTGGTAAGTACAGGGGGAGGGGCTGGAGTGAATGAATATACTCGTAGAATATACCTACACATATTTTTTTTTTTTTTCTTCTTCTTCTTAGCGTGAGTATTTTGCTGACGGCACGAGTTCTAAAAGATTTAATTGAGTACATAACAGTTGGATGATAAGATTTCTAGGAAAACTCAATAAACTTATTTTTCTCATCAATATTTCCATTATTGAAGGACCCTTTCAGTCGAAACTATGAAATAGTGAACTTTTTTTTTTTTTAATGTATTTAATAGATAGAGAGAGTACCAATAGCAAAGACTCTTATGAACAAAATTTCAAGCGTGTAGGTGAAAAATTAAAAGAGTTATGATGTCTAATTTACCGGACATACATTTTTAAATAAATATTTTAATTAAAAAAACAAACGTTGAAACTTTTCATAAACGTGAATTTTTCAACAAATAGCAATAACCTAATACAGGCATTTTAAATGATAGAAAAAAAATGAAAAGAACTCTCCTTTGAAACAAAAATTCATAGGTTAAAAAAAAAAAAAACGTGAACATCAATATCTCTATTTTGACTGTTACCAATCCCAAAAAGGGGAAATTCTTGTATAGGTCCTGATAAGAGCAGAAAAATATCATGTAATTTAATAAATTGAATCGTTTGTTTCAGAAACCAGTCAAACGGCAGAATTTTACATATCATCTTATTAAACTATTTAATCGCGATTATAACTTTTTGCTGAAACAGTTAAAAATGATGTAATCCTTATCGAAACATTGTAAACTAAGGTAAAAATTTTTTTTTTCAAAACTTTCAGCACTTGTCGCTTGACCGGTATTGAAATAAACAATTCAGTTACTAAATTGTTTAACAACTGCTCAAATTTAATGTTCGGTATAACAGATCGCGGTCTGAAGAGATTTTAAACTTTTTCTTTCTTCGGTGTTTTCTTCTTCGATATGGCACCGACCTGTTTCACTTAACGTTTATTTATCGCACCATTCTATAAGCTTTCTAGTCCTACTAAGGAAGTGCATATTAAGGATTCCTGCGGCAATTTAGAAAATAATCTTTTGTCCTCTCTTATCAATGTCTCCTCAATAAACTCACATACGAGTCATTGTCAGCTGACCCAGTGGCCCCCACCCGACCATCTAGAGGTGCAGACAGGCTTTGAAACTAAACTAAAAATTCTTCTCTTCCATGATCCAAATCCTGAGTAAACAATAGTCATAATATAGGGACAACTTGAAGGACTTTCGAAATTAATTTTTTTTAAAGGAACATAAAGAGGAAAAATTATCAAAAAAAAAAAAAAAGTGGGAGCTTAAGCTTAAAAGTCATATTCTATAATTAAAGCTTCTATAAAATTAAAATTAAACAAATTGTAGCAAAGGAAATTCAAACTGTCCCACTGTACACGCCCCCCCCCCTCTCCCGCGCTCTCATTTATGAAGAATTCGTAGAGTGATTTTCCAAGAGGAGTAAGGGTGAGCTCCGGGTCTAAAATATTCCACCCCCTCGTTTTTCACCAGAAATTATCCATGCTCACCCTTGATCTTTTATGGGAAAAGATTTATCCTTTCTATCTTGAAATATACTTTCAGAATTTACTTCTACAGTCGACGCTCGTTATAACGACCACTCGTTACAAAGACCATCCTAATATAACGACCGCTGGGAAAACCCCCGACTGTATTCCAATATACTCTATGTTCTACCTCTTATAGTGACCACTCGTTATAAAGACCGCTTTCTGTAGGACGGAGACGGTCGTTATATCGAGCGTCGACTGTATACACTCCGATTTCGAAACTCTTTCTCTTCCAAGGCCCTGGTTGTATCTCAAAGTTTTTGTCTCACCAGTGGCGTACCCAAGATTGTTTCCTGGAAGGGGCAAAACGGTCTTTTTTTTGGAAAGTTTTCTAAATTCAAGTCCCCCCCCAAAAAAAAAAAAAAAACTGCAGTAATTTTTGGTTAAATTAAAAAGATGGCTATATCTCGACAAATTTCCAATAAAGTCCAAGAAACGCATTTCAAGCAGTTTTGTTTTATCAAGGGAGTTCATCTTCATGCTGGTGGGAGGGGCTTTAGCCCCTCAGCTACCCCCATGGGTGCGCCACTGTGTCTAACACTTGAAAGTTTAACGAATCATTTGATTACGCGCACCAAAAACGCTGCAATGAAAATGTTACTTACAGACTAAAGATAAGTTTCTCCGTGATTCCCATGAGGGCGGCTGCAACGCACATGACGAAAATGGATAGTCCGAAAAACACGTGGAGAGGAAGATACTTCGCCCGCCAGATCTTTGTCAATCCAGGAAACAAAAATGCCACGAACCCGAACAGATACTGCAAAGAAGACGCAGAGGGTGAAAAAATTGAAAATTGAAAGTTAATAAAAATTGAAAATTAATACATGTATTTATAGCACAAAACTTGAAGATTACTGCATACATGTGCTTCGACGACGGAAAGAAAACCCTTTTCAATGCAAAGAAAGTGGGCTTACGGATTAAAAGTCGGATATCTTTTCACCCATAAGCTCACTCCTTTACATTAAACAAGAAGTTCTGTCAAGAACTAAACGAGCCTACCTTCCCATTACATCGACATCGGCATTCTAGCATCTGATCATTATTCTCTTAATTATCTGAGACTAAAAATTATGTCAAACATACCTTTTTAGCACTTAAAGTTGATTTCTAAAAGCAAAATATACCCCTCTCATCGGATGAAATAGACACATAAAAAGTAAATAAATGAATAAATAAAGTTTTGTCGCATTTTTTAGAAGAATGTTAGTTCTTCCGTAGAAAAATTCCTCAATTGTTTTCAAAAAATAAATAAATAAAAGTACAAAGAACATCAAAACACATTTTATCAAAGAAAGAAAAAAACCTCGTTCGTCAATAAAATGTCTCGAATTTTATTTTTAATCCGTTGCCAGTTGTTAAATATAAATAAAGAATAAAATGCTCTCGTGAATGAAAAACTTTTGTAAACAAAAAAAATCGTCTGCCAAAAAAATAAATAATAATAATAATAATAAATTAAACAAAAAAAAAGAATAAATAACAACAAATCGTCTGCCCAGTCAGTCATTTTTTTCTGAGCCTGCATTTCCGCCATATTTGCGGAGTCGGAGTCGGAATCAGAGTCCTCACAGAAGATTTTTCAGAAAAGTACTTTACATACATTTTTTATCAAAACCGTTTTTTTTTACAAAGTTAGTTTGAAGGAAATCCGCCTTTAAGTTCAGAATCAACAACATTCAATTTAAATTTCCCAGTAGGCGCTCATGTTAAAATTTTCTCTGAACGGCTCAATATTGAACGAAAAATGCAAAAGCGACTTTCTTTTATCAAAATCAAAAAGCGAAATAAGGGAATGAGCCTCTCCGAGATCTTTCAAACAAAAAAAAGTTTATTCCATTCGGATGGTTCACTCAGAAGTTATTAGGTGGGGAAAGGTTGCTGGAACGGTTCAACGTTGAACGAAAAAATGTTCAAATTGAAAATTTAAATACGGTAATGAAGTATCCTTGCTGAGATCCTTCGAACAAAAAAAAAAGTTTATTTAAATTGGACTGTTCACTCAAAAGTTATTAGGGGTGACAGATTGCTTGAGCGGTTCAATGTTGAACCAAAAATTGTTCAAATCGGAAATGTAAATACGGGAATGAAGTATCCTTGATAAGATCTTTCGAACAAAAAAAAGTTTGTTCAAATCGGACTGTTCATTCAAAAGTTAGCATCGCGGGACAGGTTGTTTGAACGGTTCAAAGTTGAACCAAAAAATTGTTCAAATCGAAAAATCAAATATGGGAATGAGCTGTACTCGCCGAGATCTTTCCACCAAAAAAAAGTTCGTCCAAATCGGAATGTTTATTCAAAAGTTATTAGGGGGGGACAGACAGACCGACCGACCGACACACAAATTCCCCATCTCAATACCCTACTTTCAAATTTTTAATTTTTCGATATTCATTTTACCTTTTTATTTTTTTAACTTGGCGATATTTTTTGGACTTGGCGACATTTTTTGGACTTGGCGACATTTTTTTGACTTGGCGATATTTTTTGGACTTGGCGATATTTTTTGGACTTGGCGATATTTTTTGGACTTGGCGATATTTTTTGGACTTGGCGATATTTTTTGGACTTGGCGATATTTTTTGGACTTGGCGATATTTTTTGGACTTGGCGATATTTTTTGGACTTGGCGATATTTTTTAGATGCATTAAGCTATTTTTAATACTTTTTTCGACTTTCTTTTATTTTTAACGGGAAAGTAGGCTAAAAAGGCGTTCTATGCAATGTTAAAACACGGGTTTGCAATAATCTGTAAGTTTTGTGTAATAATATTTGTTACTTTTAATTTTAGATTTTCTGTAAAAAGGTATTTATTTCTTACAAGGTATGTAATTTAGAAATTGCCAAATATGTGACCTCCGCCATTAGTGGACCATCTTCACTATTGCTTCGGAATTGCAACAGCGTGATCACATCAGATGTGAATGAAATGTATCTATAGTCAATATCTTGTCAAGTAACCATGAATGCCTATGAGAGAAAATGCACACCGTGGAGTCAAATCATATAGATTCTGAGGGACTCGTTCTATTGGCCTTAACGTAATACGAGCTTTAAAAGGTTATACTGTTCCGAAACAGATTCTGAATTTCTTGCTAAGCAGCATTCGAGATAATCTCTATCAAAGAGCAAAGTTATATACGAGGGCTGTCTGAAAAGTTTCCGACCTCGATATGAAGAGGGTGAAAACTTGTCAGTCAAAGAGGGGTGTTCTTATTTATTAGGAGTCTTTTGGTAACTTGGGACCATAGTTTTGGCCAGTTTTAGTTCAAATTGTGCTTGTGACAGCCATATTAGTGAGTTGCTCTAACAGTTTTTTGGAAAATGGAGAAAAAAGAATATCGAACTGTGATTCGATACTTCTTTTTAAAAGGGAATGCGACTACACAGATTAAATAGGAGTTGGACTC
This sequence comes from Uloborus plumipes, assembly GCA_038373865.1. Classification (NCBI taxonomy): domain Eukaryota; kingdom Metazoa; phylum Arthropoda; class Arachnida; order Araneae; family Uloboridae; genus Uloborus; species Uloborus plumipes. The sequence continues at coordinate 137,966 of JAXGGA010001662.1, forward strand.
AGTATATGGGGACTCTGAATCATCGTCTACAACAGTGAAATTTTGGGCAACTGAATTCAAACGTGGCCAAACCAGCTTGTGTGACGGAACACTCGGGTCGACTCAAAACTGCTACCACTGATGAAAACATTGCCAAAGCTCATCAAATGGTGTTGGATGACCACAAATTGAAGGTGAGAGAGATAGCAGAAGCTGTGAACATCTCTCAGGAACCTGCATACCACATTTTGAATGAGGAATTAAGCATGCGCCAGCTGACCGCACGTTGGCTGCCGCGTTTGCTCACTTTGGACCAGAAACGTGTTCGAATGAACACTTGCAGCGCACTTCTGACGCAATAAACCAGAGTTTTTCCGACGACCTATCACTGTGAATGATATCTGAATTCATCACTCTCCTCCAGAAACCAAAACGCAGTCAAAACTATTGACTACAAAGGAAGAACCAGTTCCAAAAAAGGCCAAAACAGTTCCTTCTGCAGGAAAAGGGATGCCAACGTTTTTCTGAGACAGCCATTTAGTGATACTCATTGACTGCCTTGAAAAAGAGAAAAACCATAACCGGAGCATACTATGCTACTCTCCTTGACAATTTGAAGAAGAAGATAGAAAAAAGAACGCCCGCATTTGAAAAAGAAAAAAAGTTATCTTCACCAAGAAAATGCTCCTGCTCACACCTCAGCGGTTTCAATGGCCAAAATGCACGAATTAGGATTCGAAATCGCTGAACACGCACCTTATTCACCAGACCTGGCCCCAAGCGTATTTTTATTGTTTCCTAAGCTGAAAGAAGCGCTTGGGGGATAAAGGTTTGATTCAAATGAGGATGTCAAACTCTTTTATAATTTATTTTGAGGACAAAGACTCGTCATTCTTTTTGGATGAGTTAAAAGGATTGGAGCATTGTTGGATGAAGTGTGTAGACTTACAAGGAGACTATTTCGAAAAGTAGCAGCCAGTTTGGACGATAAAAAGATTTTTCTACGTTAGGGCGGAAACTTTTCAGACAGCCCTCGTATATATGTATATATATTATTTATTTATTTTCACGAAAACGTAATTCCTTTGCGACATATCTATAGGACTTAAGTGAAGTTGCATGACAGGCCACATAAGGGTCCCCGTCATGAAATGCCACAGCAGACTGAAAAACAGGCAGCAACATATGAATATCAGTCCGCGACGACGGCGACGTCAAACAGTGACGTATTCCTGTCACACAGTTAATATTCACAAATTGTTAGTGGTGTAGCAGCGAAGGCACACAAAGACACAAGGCATTCTACAGATGTGTCACAACGTGACTCCTGTGAGCCCCCCGTCACAATTCTGTCACTATGTCCTGACACAATCACAGAGTATTGTGTCAGTCACAGAGTGATAATTCTGTCACTCTGTGACTGTGACGGTAGTGACTCGCAATGACGTCTTTTATCTCTTTACCTGAGAAAAAGCATACCTACAGTTAATCAAAGTGAGTAAAAAATCCCAGCCATTCAAAATATGAAATGCATTTTTTTGGGGGGGGGGGGGGGGGGCGAGGCGAGTATTTTATACGCAAATTCATTATAGTTGTTTTTTAAAATCCTTTTGATAAAAGACAGAGTTCCATACTATTTGAGTTGTTTTTTGCCTTATCTACGTTCTGTAAGACCATTGTTCCGATGAGTACCTTGTCTCAACGAAGATATTTGACCAATTCAGAAGCTTCTAGAGTTGTTGGCAGACTCGAGGAAGGCCAAATACAAGCCGAGGTAGCGGAAGCCATTGGAGTTTCTCAAAGTGTAGTTTCCAGAGTCTGGAACCGTTTTCTAGAGACTGAAAGAGCTGACCATAGATCAGGACAAGGATGTAGACTGGCTACAACGCCCAATGAAGACCGCTATTTAGCTTTAACGGCTCGGAAGCACCGAAATATTAGTGCCACTCAACTGCAATGACCACTTTGTTTGGCTACTGGCACCCGTGTTTCAACACAAACTGTCCAAAATCGACTCCACGCTGTTGACTTGTATGCCCGTCGACCAATGGCGTGTGTCAGAAGTGCAAGTCACCGTCGTGCCCGTAGAGAGTGGGCAACGGAGCACGTTAGTTGGGGAAGAAATGAGTGGCGCAATATCCTGTTCTCTGATGAGTCCCGTTTTACTCTTCATCCTGATAATAGGCGGATTTTCATCTGGAGGGAACGTGGTACAAGAAATAATCCAGCATTTGTGAGCGAAAATGTCAGATTTGGTTGTGAAGGTGTGATGGTATACGCCGGCATTTCCATTGATGGTCGAACCGACCTCCATATCTTCCGAAATGGAACTCTGACTGGTCAACAATACAGGGATGAGATCCTCACACCTATCGTCGTCCCTTACGCTGCAGCAATTGGAGATCACTTCATTTTAATTGACGACAATTGCAAGCCACATCGTGCTAACTTGGTGAGTTATTTTCTTTTTGAAGAAGGAATCGTACGTATGGAATGGCCAGCATGTTCTCCGGATATGATCCCAATAGAGCATGTTTGGGACATTAGGGTGGTCACAAAAAATCAATTTTTGAATTTCTTTTGCGGCACCCCCCTAAAATGTGCCAATGGGCTAGAAAATGAGATTTGCAAAGTTTTAGCTTAATCGGATAATATTAACACGGGCAGCAAAGAGGGTAAAGTTAAGAAAAACAGCGATTTTTAGCCAAAAATTGTAGTTTTTACTCTGAAAAACCAAAACTACTGATTCTAGAAGCTTTATTTTGGTCTCATTTTGTAGGAAATTTTATTTTCTTTAAGTCTAATCTTATTTAAAGTTTCGAAAAAAATGATTAAATATTTTTCAAAATTTTCACAAGTCAGGCTGCAACGCAAAGGTCTCATTTTGTATAGGAAATTTCATTCTCGTTAAGTGCTATCCCATTCATTTTTGCTATCATGTCCAAAGGATTTATTTGGCATTTTTCAGGTTAAATCGTAGAGTATATCAAAAAAAAGGAATTTTCTTGCAAAAACCTAAAAGCATTAGAATATTCAATTACATTTATTTGCTTATTGTTGTATTTACTTTGTCAATTAAAAAGGGGGTATTTTCGTGGTACTTTAGAAATAAATGAAACAAATTTCTGTGTTAAAATAGAGGAATTAAGGGCTTGAGACGGAAAGCAAAGAGTTAAAATGGCAATAAAAGCTTTAATGCACCTTTATACTTACTGTTAAATTATATAACATCATTTTACTACTCTTTACATACGAATTAAGTTGCTGATGGCTTGGATGGGATACCTTTTGATAAACTAGGAAACTGTGCCTGCATTTAGCATACAGCATTAACTTGTAATAAAAGCTACCGTTGCTCTTTGTCTTTCGTCAAAGAGGAACTGAAGCCTGGAATTAATTTTATACCTCTTTTAGCTGTGTCATGGACATCATTAAACTATTTAGTGTCTTTTTAGCTTTAGTATAAAATTGGTTTTTACACGATTTATAGGGGTATATATTGTAATCGTCCCTAGGCTGCAGCTTTTTAATTTCACAACAAGAAAGTTTCAATTTTCGCCTAAATTGCTTATTTCTAATATTCTCATCCTTTGTACCTGCTTTGAATTGCTTTTTATCTAACACAGATAATTCAGCTGGAAATTTTTGAAAAATATTTGCTTGAAGACCAGCAGATGTATTTCCATTTTGCAAATAAAAACTGCTTTTAAAACAACTTCTAAGATGCGGTGGAAACATGCTGAATACGGAAAATATTTCTGTAACAACGCAGGTTTCCTGAAAGCTACCACTATTTTCAGCAGTGATATCAAAATACATTCCAAAATTTTTTTCAACTGAGCCCTAATGCTCAACTACTGAATATACAGCACTTACTTGTACACGCCCGTGCTGTTTTAAAGGATGGGGACACCTATCATCTGCTCTTCAACACCACTAGTTATCAAAATTGCTAGCCTCTAAATTGTCTTTGTTAAATAAAAACTGGATGAGATTTCTTATCCCAATACACAACAGCTCCTTCTAAGTCTAAATTCCTAAATCGATTTTTGATAAGATTAAATCTTTGTTGACGAAATTGCTGTATGCAAAAGGGTACGTTTCTACTGAAAATTAAATTTGACGGTCATGATTTAATGTCTCTTCTGTAGCTGCTACTATCCATTCTACGAATCCCGATGAGAAACATCAAAGTGGTTATCAAAGGAAAATCCTTAACTCTTTGGTTTTGAATGGCATTTTTGGATCTCTCAGCATTCTTCGCAGCTTTCTCCTCTCATCATACAGTTTTTCTAGGTTTGTAACGTAGGTTTTAGATTGTTTGGTTGGCATCTTAGCTTTTTCACAAAAAATGAGAACTCCCTTTGGTTACTTGAAGCTTTTCTGAACATCAGTTTAATTTGACGCAAGTTTTAAAGATAGAAGGTAACTTGGAACCTGTGATTTGATGAGACATGCGGCTATTAAAAATTGTCTTTCTGTCTTAAATTCAAGCTTGTTGATCTCTGGAAACCGAAGGTGGAGCCATTCTCCATTAAATCTCAAGGATTGTGTCCCAAACTAGTTGCTTGAAGACTTGCAAAGCGAACAACTATGAATACTATATTTATAAAGTGTTGTGGGGTGTCTTAATGATTTCTCGGCCCTCCCACAATAGAGATGGCGATTGCACCTTTCTATAATGGGAAATCATAGTTTTCTCCCTTCCCCAGGGGGTTGAAAGCTCTAACAAGGCAGTGATTTTTAAGATAATATTTAGCTCTGACCGCTAAGGAGGAAAGCAGCGTTTTGTATTTGAATAGGTTAGTGACAAAACAGAAATTGCGAGTAATTAAAGTTCAAAGTTTTATTGTTTTAGTTATTGCAGCTTTTTTGTTTTCTGGTTTTGTCATTAGTGTGCGAATGAAATTGGTCTATTGATATCTACTGTTTGATTTACCAAGTTTTTTTTGCTCACCTGTATCTATTGCTTACCATTGTAGAGAGTGTTCATTTTTTAAAATGTAACTTAGCCCCTTCATCCTCCAAGCCCTTCATTTATGGCTTGTACTGCTCATTTCATAAGCTTTACTCGCAGTTATTTATTTTATCTATGAGTTTCAAAGACATAAATTTATTATATATTCGTAATAATATTGCTATTTTTTCTCTGAAAAGTCAACGTTATCCGTAGATTTCATCCAATTTACTCAAAGAACTAATTAATTTACATTTCAATGATTTATTTTTTCTAAGCAATTTCGAGGATTTACGCTGCAGCCTGACTTGAAAAATTCTGAAAAATATTCAATCATTTTTTTCGAGACTTTAAATGAAATTAGACTTAAAGAAAATAAAATTTCCTACAAAATGAGATCAAAATAAAGCTTCTAAGATGAATAGTTTTGGTTTTACAGAGGAAAAACTACGATTTTTGGCTAAAAATCGCTGTTTTTCGTAACTTTACCCACTTTGAGGCACGTGTTAATATTATCCGATTAAGCTAAAACTTTTCAAATCTCATTTTCTAGTCTATTGGCACATTTTAGGGGGGTGCCTCAAAAGATTAGTTGAAAAAAAAATTCCCCATGTTACTTGCAATTACGAGGATTTGCGTTGCAGCCTGACTTGTGAAAATTCTGAAAAATATTTAATCATTTTTTTCGAAACTTTAAATAAGATTAGACTTAAAGAAAATAAAATTTCCTACAAAATGAGACCAAAATAAAGCTTCTAAGATCAGTAGTTTTGGTTTTACAGAGTAAAAACTACAATTTTTGGCTAAAAATCGCTGTTTTTCTTAACTTTACCCTCTTTGCGGCACGTGTTATTATCCGATTAAGCTAAAACTTTGCAAATCTCATTTTCTAGCCCATTGGCACATTTTAGGGGGGTGCCGCAAAAGGTTAGTTGAAAAAAAAAATTCCCCATGTTACCTATTGGGACATCCTAGGAAGACGAGTGGCTGAGCGACTATCACCTCCAGAAACTCTCCAGGCACTCGAAAGCGCTCTTTAGGAGAAGTGGGGCAGAATACCCCAGTTCCTTATTAATACTAGGGATGGACCGGATAGTGATTTTGCCGGATATCGGATATCCGGTGGTCAATCACACGCCGGATACCGGATATCCAGAATTGTGCCCCAGGATATCCTGCGGATATCCGGCATTACAATTACATTGCATGTTCGCTTATTTTTATGTAAGCAGCTTCAAAACAATAAATCAAAGTTGTTTCTCGCATCATTTCTTTAAGAACATGTTAAATACATTCAAATTAATTTTTAAAGCCTCTACCCCAGCAGCACAATCTCATCGGCCGATGATCGGCCATTCATCGAAACCCGATGAAATTCTCATCGGCCGATGACAATTTCATCGGGTTTCGATGAATTTCTCGGATGAACGGATTCCGATGAGTTCTCATCGGGAATTGTTCCAATATGTCTCATCGGCCAAACAGAATCCGAGCAGCAAAATCCGATGAGTTTTGCTCGAAATACGATGAGATTTGGACCAATTTACGAGCAGTGCA